>PVIU01001177.1:0-232072 GCA_004026605.1 Ondatra zibethicus | reverse complement strand
CTGTGTGTGTGTATATCTGTGTGACTGTGTGTGTGTGTGTTTCTGCGGGTGTGTATCTCTATGTTCATGTCTGCTTACCGATATGTATCTGTGTGTCTCTGTGCATGTCTAAGTCTGTCTGTGTGTGTGGAGGCCTATGGTATATGTCTATGTGTATATGTGTATCTGTGTGTATGAATGTATTAATACATAGAATGGATATCTATGTATATATTTGTGTGTCCCTGTGTGTGTCTATGTATATCTGTATGTAGAAATATGTCTGTGTATGTGTGTCTGTGTACCTGTGGGTATATGTCTGTGTGTCTGTGTGTGTGTGTACGTCTATGTAAATGTGTGTGTGTGTTCGTCTATGTAAATGTGTGTGTGTGTTCGTCTATGTAAATGTGTGTGTGTGCATGTTTGTGTAAATATGTATGTCTGTGTGCGTGTGTGTCTGTTTGAATGTGTGTGGGTGCATGCCTGTGTGTTGCCTCCAAGGCTTTTCTTCACTGCTTTATAAGATAAGGATAGTTTGTATATACATTTATCCAAATCCTCCCCTCTCTGTACACATACACAAGTTATACTGTATTTGTTCTACTCTCTTTTATGTCTCCTGCTAGGCCATGCACACCAGGATAATAGGAGAAGGGTGCCTAGACCACAGATGGTGCTCGGGAAATAGATGGGGGATGGATGAGTGGGTGGGTGGAAAGGAAGGAATGAGGCAGGGATGAAGTGAAGGTCTCTGCTCCAGAATGGGCTGGCTTTCCTTCTAAGCCTAAGACAGTTTGTGTGTTTGGAGTCTGTGTGTACTAAATGTAGGGACCATGACCCCGTTAGACTACAATTTGGGGCTCTGAATAGATCTGGCCCCTTATAATCCTCTAGCCTACAAAGACACAGCTAAAGGAAGCTGAGGGATATCTTCTGCTGTGGCCCTTTAGTCCCTTCTCTGCCCATACTGCTGCTGCGGTGGCCAGCCCAAGGTCCTGACCAAGGCAACCTTGAATTGTAGCTGTACTCGCCATTTTTATTTTATTTGTTTTGTTTTGATTTGGTTTGGTTTTCAAGCAGAGTCTCTCTGGCTGGAACTCACTGTGTAGACCAGGCTGGCCTTGAACTCACAGAGAACCATCTGCCTCTGCCTCCCAAATGCTGGGATTGAAGACATTCACCACCACAGCTCAGTTTAGCTTTATTCTCTCATCTAGTGCCTTCTTGACCTCCCCCCAGGCCTATAGAGAACCTCCAGGACTCCTAACCGCATAGGCTAATTCACCTGATGGGGAACCTCCCCTGCCTGCTCCGAGAAGCCTCTGAGAACAAGGAGTTCTCTCTGTCCCTGGTCTCTGCCCACCTCCCTTCAGGACTCGTCCACATACCTATGGCACAGTAATGATACTAACAATTCTCTTAGAAAAAGCTATCGCCCAATAATGAAGCGCTCATCTGAAGGGTAATTCATTTCCACACCTTTAGCAAGTTTTAGCTACCAACTACCCTCCTCTGGTCCCAATTTTACAGACAAGGTTTTGTGGGCTAAGGCAAGGGTCACAAAGGAACCAGAATACTAAATACACAGCCAGGCTTCCTCAGACCCTCTCACCTCTAGTAAACAATGATCAAGGAACGGTCCCAACATATGTGAACCCTATTATAACAGAAAACTGTAGCTGCCCTGAGCCACCAGGGACCAAGCACATTTAGAAGCAGCCAAGCCCCTAACGGTTTGCACATCCCCATTCTACCCCTGTTTCCCATTGTTCACCCTGTGCCTCTAAACCTCACAGTCCAGTCACAGCAAAACTGCCTGCATCTTCCACTTCTCTGGATGCTGCCTTTGACTTGGACCTGGGCCCTGGAACAATGAAAAGAACAAAGATGCCATGGAGAGCATCAGGCTGGAGCCCAGACCATAGGCGCAAAAGGCAAAGCCAAGGCTTCATAAGCCAGTTGGCAGATCCATTATGTTGGATAGTATCCTCTGTGGGCACAATTGGCCCCAGGCATACAGCTGGATGAGTGTGTACTTGCAGTACTCAGGAGACATTAGCTTGTTGCAGCTAAAATTGCTCTAGGAGCTGAAGAAATGTCTGAAAAGTTAACAGTGTCTACGGCTCTTCTAGAGGACTCGAGTTTGGGGCCCTAGGGCCCACATTGGGAGGATCCCAAAGCCTTGAATATAGCTCCTGAGGATCCAGTGCCCTCACCTGGCCTCTGCAGGTACCTGCACAGATGTGTACTTACACACACACACACACACACACACACACACACGGTCCCGGGGATCTGTGCCATGGGAGAGTGCAAGGTCATTTCAGCATTCTTGAACTGGAGATGGAGGACATTCTCCCCACTGACCACTAGACCATGTCCTTGAACTGGAGATGGAGGACATTTTCTCCCCACTGGCCGCTAGACCCTGTCCTTGCCTTAATCTTCACTCTCTCTAACCCTGCTTTCTACCCTTCCGCAAGGGCCAATCACCGAGGGGAAACTGGGCCTCTCAATCCTCCCCCCACCTCAACAGAGACAATTGTAAGAAACATAATGAAAGCCAACGGCTCTGTTCTAGGCACAACCTATCTAACGCCTACTGCTGAGGTCCTGACAACTTGTTTATCCCTCTAAATGTCCACAGCCTCAGTGGGTGGCCATACAACCACACTATTAAGCAAGGATGGCCATGCAAGGTAGCTGAGAGAGCATCCTTATCACACAGACCTCCATGCCTCTTTTGACACAAATTTTAATCCTATGGCCGTGAACTGTACACCAGCTCTGGACTCCAGCACTTTCTCTTTCAGCCGAGAGAGAGGTCTGTTGTGTCTCCTCCTCCACTACCAATTCTGCAGTGCTCAGAGTCCAGAGATGTGAGTCAGAGTGAGGACAGCCTGCTGGGTAGGCGTTGCCTTTCAGCTCTGCCCTGGCACTGGACTACCCCGCCTACACCATGAAGATCTTCTTGGCCTCCCTCCTCCTCCTCGCCATCCTCAGCACAGAGTTTGTTTTCTACAACCAGCAGAGTGGGTCACCTGCCTCTGCAAACCGGAGACAAAAAGGGAGACCGGGCAGATGGCAGCGAGGCGATGCCAAAGGCGCTGCCAGGACTTTGGCCACATTAGCCCTGGGGTCCCTTCAAACTCAGCTGCCGTCCTCCATTTCTCCTTGTAAGTAGAACTGGGATTGATTAAGGCCTTCCTGTTATCATGCATGTATACATTAAATCCATATGAATGTATGCTGACAATTGACAATTGTCAAGAAATCTCACAACAGATGTCAGAACTCTGCAGAAATAGGGACACTTATTTATTGCTGGTGGGAGTATAAACTGATACATCCAGTATGGAGGCTCCTTTAAAAACTTACAAACAGACATTTTGTGACTCAGCTATGCCACTCCTGCACATAGATGAGAGAACACTACATCATAACACAGAGACTTGCATATCAATGTCTACTGCTGCCCCATGTACAATAGTAACAAAATGGACCTGACCTAGATGTCCATCAACTGATGAACAGATAATGAAAATGTGGTGCATGTGTAAAACAGACTGTTATTCAGACATAAAGAAAAATTGAAACTTGTAGAAAGGTGTGGGAACCTACAAAGTGTAATGTTAAATAAGGTCACACAAACTCAGCAAGAAAGAGACCCCATGCACTCCCTCATATGCTTGTCCCAGCCTGGGATGCACAGTGTGAACAGCTGTGAGTGAGGGCGCGGTGTAACACGTAGACAGGAGAACAAGGAGAGTGACATAAGGTGACAAGGAAGGAAAGGATGCAGCAAGGGCCCAAAGTCATGACGAAGTTATGGGAGCATTGCTTTTCTAGTTTCAACTTTGTTGGTGTTTTTTTGAATTTGTGGCTGGTAAGTGTATAAAAATGTAAATACAGTGAAAGTCTAAAACCATAACCAAAGTTCCATGGCTTCAGAATGGTTTTTCTAACTGGGTGGAAGTTCAGTGAGATACGTAAGGTTTGGGACTTGGCCAATGTTTGAGTGGCTATGCTAATGGAGCAATGTGATGTGTTCATTTGTGAGTCTATCACAATAGAGTGATTGTGTGTATGTATGTGTGTGTGTGTGTGTAAGAAGTTCTGAATGCAGGACTGCTTAGAAAAATAACATTTTTCTTTCATAACTTTGCCTTTTTCTTCCTTTAACAGGTTAGAATGACTACATGGTTCTTTGGAAGGGCTACTGAGGATAGAAATAAATGATTTGATAAGAAATATTAAATACTAGAAATGACACACACTTATTTTTAGTGGAGGGCAATTTGTTGTAAATGTTTCCAGTTCTTATACACACTACCATGAGGCTTTAATTAAAGGAACAAATGCAACAGGCCCTGATGGTGACTGTTACGTAGAGCCACATGACAGTTTTGATTATACATGCTAAGTCTTGTGGGCAAATGTTTGTCCACATTTAGACTTGTGTATTATTCATTGACATGGCTCAAGTTGATTTTATAAAGCAATATCATGGATCATTGCTCCCACTGTGGCGGGGAAGCTGCATAAGGCTTTGTCACATTATTCAGAGTAATCTAAAACTAAAAGCTCAGGAACCGCTTATTTCTGAGACATTCTACTTAATATTTTCAGACCATAGGTGAAGAATGAAACCATGAATCACGGGGTGATGGGATGTTCTGTGCCTTCCCCAACCACATTACTCTTCACTGCCCTCCCTGCCCCTAGCTGCAGCAGCTTCCTTGAGGCTCCTACTTGGATTGTTTTCTCCTTGTCCTCTGCTTTGAATTGTTCCCCCAGGCGGACATGTCTCCTGCATCTCTCTAGAGGGATGCTCCTTCCCAGGGATGCTGAGCCTGGCCTCCTGTGCACACCACAGCCTGTGCTGTTCCTTCTCTGCATCTTCCTGCTAGACCCTAAGTTACCAGAGAACAGGAATTTCCAGTGTGTTTTCTCTCCTGCCCTTCACACAGAGCCTGGCTCACAGTGCTCACTAAGTGTAACTGACAGTGTGGATGTGGACAGAATGCTGCAGGGTCTGGAGACTGTCACTCACCTGACAATGACAGAGCCACAGAAAGTGCAATCACAGCTCCAGTGAGGACAATGATCACTGCACAGCTACAGTAAAGCCCAGCAGGAGACCCGGGGGAGACGATTCTGAGATGTTGTCCTTGGAGCTCTTTATCTGTAAAATATGAATATAAGAATGCCAATTTTGAGAATTTCTTTAAAAAAAATAAAAGAAACTTACGACAAACACCCACTTTACAGTTGCCTACAAGAACCTGAAAGAGTGCTTCTTCCTTCAAAGAAGACGCTGGTCCATAAAGGATGGCCATGGTGGAAAGAAGGCTAGAAATGCCAGAAACACAGCTTGACACCCATACCAAGCTAAAACATATTCTTTTTATCCCTCTTTTCCTGTGTGTGTGTGTATATATGTGTGTGTGTGTGTAAGTATGTGTGTGTATATATGTGTGTGTGTGTGTGTGGTGTGTGCAAGCCCAAGGATGAAGAATCATCCTAGTCACTCTCCCACCTTATCTACTGAAGCAAGGTCTCTCAATTAGATGCAGAGATCCTGATATGCTAGTCTTGCTAGTCAGATTGCTCTTGGGATCCCCTGTCTCTGTCTAGTGAGGCTGGAATTACAGGCGGGGCACCAGACCCACTGGGCATTTATGTGGTTTCTGGGGATTCATACACCTGTCCACATGCTTTACCCACCAAGCCACATCACATCCAGACCTAAAATCTAGTCCTGATGCCGGGAAAGGCATCCATACACCTGTCCACATGCTTTACCCACCGAGCCACATCACATCCAGACCTAAAATCTAGTCCTGATGCCGGGAAAGGTATCTTTCTCATCCAACCCCTGCTTCTCTGAACTCAGTCTCTCGCCTGACTTCAGTTCACCAGTTTTCCGTATGGCCCAGTTCCCAGACACACAGACAGCCCATCTCTAGCCCCTGTGTCTTGACCCATTAAAAGCCTCATAGAACTCTTTTCTATCCATCTTATTCTTTTCCTGGCTTGGTTTGCCCATTACTATAAATTTTTTTTGGATCTCCAATTTATTTATTTAATGTGTATGAGAGTTTTGCTTGCGTATATGTGTGTGTGGTGCCTGAGGCGGTCAGAAGAGAGCCTTGCATCCCCTGAAACTGGAATTAGATGGTTGTGAGCCACCATGTAGGTGTTGGGAACTGAACCTGGGTCTTTTGCAAGAGCAGCCAGTGTTCTTTAACCACTGAGCCATCTCTCCAGGCCCCATTATTCTTCTCTTTAAAAACACATAACCTTTATTTTAGCAGACTAGGATGAGAAACGCTCACATTAACAGGTTTTGCCTTTGTGGAAGCCTTGCTGTACCTCCCTTCATCAGTCTTCCTTGGGGTGGGATGCTCACAGAGGACGGCAGACTCAGAGGAGACACAGTCCACCTTTCTGTCCATCAAGGACAGGAAAAGTGCATTGGTCAGGCTGGGGTAAACACTTCATGCTTGCAATAAATGTCCATGGTTGCTGATTTGATTCTTAACATTTTTGCTAACACGAGAGAAACAACCTTAGGCCTTTTCCCTCAGGGGTTTCTTTACATTACCTTAATAACTTTGTCAAGGTCAAACAAAGACTAGAGAGTTCCATAACACAAGGACAGACACAGACACTAGGTTTCCCCTTCTCTGTATTCTTCTGGCTTCAGCTCAACAGCAGCAAACTGACTCCGGCAGAATTCAACATTCCTCCCAAAACGCTGTTGTGAGGGCAAACAAAACAAAACAGTAAAGTTAAACAATTGAGGAACAAGTCAGTGTGGTGAACTGACCAAGAAACTGAATTATTTTAAAGGACTCCTGACTGACTGCTTTGAAGTGGTGGTGCTGGAAGACTCAGCCACGCCTCCCAGGTCAAGTTCATCCACCTGATCCAGCCAACCAATCAGACTTTCCAGAAAGGATGGAAACTCAGAGGCTACACATCCCACAGGAAGTCTCACTGCTTCTCAACCTTCCTAATGCTGCAACCCTTTACCACAGTTCCTCATGTTCTGGTGACCCTCAACCATAAAATTATGTCATTGTGACTTCATAACTGTAATTTTGTTACTGTTATGAATCATAATGTAAATATATGATATGCAGGATATCTGATATGTGGCCCATCGGAAAGGGTTGTTCGACCCCCGGGTTGAGAACCACTGGCCTATGGCCTGGAGTTCTAAGCTATCTTACCTCCTGACTTTGCTCCAGGCTGGGGATTCAACTCATCTTTTAGTTCCATGAGATTTCCCCAGCATCTTTTTTGTTTTGTTTTGGTTTTGGTTTTGGTTTTGGTTTTGGTTTTGGTTTTTTGAGACAGGGTTTCTCTGTAGCTTTGGTGCCTGTCCTGGAACTAGCTCTTGTAGACCAGGCTGGCTCGAACTCACAGAGATCCGCCTGCCTCTGCCTCCCGAGTGCTGGGTTTAAAAGCGTGCACCAACACATGTTTGAGTAGCCATCACTTCTACTCATCCCAAAATCATCTCTCACTTGGAAGCTCTGTACCCATTAATTACAAGTCACTATTCTCACCTCCCCAGCCTTAGGGACACTCTGCTTCGTGTCACTGTGAACTTCACTATTCCAGGAACCATACAAGAGGATTTACATAGTACTTATTCCTTTTGTGACTGTCTTATGTCTATAGGGCCCAGCCATGACAAGCTCAAAAGAGGCCTGAGTTTCAGTTCACCCTAAGACAATACTTGGTTCCAAGAAAGACCACCCAGGCACCACCCAGAAATAGACCATGCAAGAGAAAATACCAAATGTTCCAAAGCCCAACACACAGCACACACACACATCCCCTTTCACGGGAACAGCCCTAGACAAATGTCAGCCAATCAGGGGTCCTGAACTTTAGAATTCCCTCACCCCAACCTCTGCTATTATAAAAACCCCACCCCACCTGAGCTCAAGGCTCTCTGATAGAGCCAATGCATTGGACACACGGAGAGTCTGAGTTTGAACTTGAATAAAGGCTCTTTGCTTTTACATACAGGACTTGGTCTCCATGGTGGTCTTTTGGGGGTTCCCACAACCTGGGCATAACAATGTCAAGCAGTATCCCACCTTCAAAGTTGATTCATGTTAGAGCATTCATCAGAATGTCACTCTCTTTTATAGCTGAAAATACTCTATGGTGTGGAGCCTCTACAGTCTGTTTCTCCAGCCTGTCCATCAAAGGACCTACAGCATCTGTTAGTCCCACAGAGTGAGAATAAGCCCGCTGCCACAATTTTAAGCCAAATGTTCAGCAAGCTTTAATTAAATACTGGCCAGGATGATGGACTCTGCCCAGATTCATTCCTAGGTCCTCAGAAAATGGCCGTAAATCAATTTTTCCAAGGCTTATAAGGGCATACTCATAAGGTCTTGTATTTCCCACCAGGTCCAATCAGGAGCAAGCACACATGCTGACCTAGTTCCTGCCCATATCCCTCCCACCCATATGTGAGCAAGCATATCCAGTGCAGCTAAGTCAAACAAGTGTGTTTTGAGCAAAAATATGTGGCTTGTTATCGCCCATAAACAACAGCCTTCAGCAGTTCAGGAAGTATCTACCTTTGGGCAAGGACCTTACAGGTTAGAGGTATTTTTATTTAATTGATCTCTCAGGCACTATAATTAAAATTTAAAGCATGACTTTGGCTCTCACACACCATTTTTATTTTATTTTATTGGTTTTTTGAGACAGGGTTTCTCTGTGTAGCCCTGGATGTCCTGGAATTCACCCTGTAGACCAGGCTGGCCACAAACTCACAGAGATCTGCCTGCCTCTGCCTCCTGAGTTCTGGGATTAAAGGTGTGCGCCGCCACCTGGCTCACATCCCCCCTTTTTAAATCCTACTCACAGTTAGTCAGTGAATCTTAGTTTCTGTCATTTGCACCAAAAGCATCTTAGTGTGTATAAGGGTCCATCAGTCACCACTGCACCCAGGTGGGGACACAGAAGTAGACAAAGTGGATGACTCTACCCTCAACCCGCAGCCAGGGACCAGCACTGACTGCTTTTGTCCCTCCCTGAGATGTGAGCTCCTACACCTTGTCCTAAGTAGGAATTTATCAGTCGCTGCCCTACGCTCTATCAGACCTCAAGGGTTAGAGGTACATATCTTCCAGCCTCTGTCTCCAGCTCACAGCCTGACAGTTACACAATCACCAACAACATCAATATATAGTCATATCTGGCTATTTATTCACAGAGTTAGACATGGGATGAGGGAGAAGAGGCAGAGGCCAGATCAGCACAGGTGTCAAAACAGTATGAGAGTATACACCCAAGCAGCAAAAGGTACCGTGGTCCTTAGCCAGTACCACGTCCAATTCAAGGAACTGAGGTTGAAAGTCCTGTAGAACATGGTGGAACTGAAAACAGGAAACACGGGGCCATGACTGGCAGATTGGAACTGAAATGGCATTGTCATTCAAAGTTAGATATCAACCTGGAGTCCTAATTGAGACTGTACATATATACATTAAGGCAAATCCCCACCCAGCACAGAATAAAAAACTTACTAGAAACTCCTAGGCCAGAAGGACTTTGGTCGGTTATGTTTGTTTTGAAGAGCTATTCCTTGTCTTTTTTAACTCACACACTTCCTCTTTCCTATAATAGGGTTATTTAAGCCCTACCCATCCTAAAGACTCACCTACATAAACCTATTTGCAAGTATCTTACACAGAGACTAGCTTTGTGGAACACAGGAGGCCAGTTGGCAGGGAGCAGAATATAAAAACTATATTTGTAGATTTTTTTTCTACTCTTGTGTGACACAAAGGATTCACCCCTAGTAAGTAAAAACAAGAGTTTATGATAAGTTGGGACAGAACGAAGGTAGGAAAGTAACTCTGGATAATATAAAGAGCATTTTCTGGCCAAATGTCCGCTCTCTGCCACCATGAAGATTTGGGGTGGACAACCAGGTATCCCAAGGATATCTACAAATGTTAGTGGCCTTCAGAGAGGCCATATGAACACACATTTTCTTCTGAGGAGAGTCCATATAAGACACACATGATTAACTACTTCCAGAAGACTGAGCTGAACTTAGGGGACATGATTTTAAATCACCTTCTCCAGGCCACCCAGTAGATCGTCACTATCTCTCCTTCCCAGGGACATCCATGAGTTCCCCCTTGGGTCCTCCTTATTACCTAGCCTCTCTGGGTCTGTAGACTGTAACATGATTATCCTTTATTTTATAGCTAATATCCTCTTATGAGTGAGTACATACCATGTTTGTCTTTATGGGTCTGGGTTACCTCACTCACGATGGTTTTTTTTCTAGTTCCATCTAGATGTCCTTGTTTTATGAGCTCAGTAGCACTCCATTGTGTAAATGTACCACATTTCTTTATTCATTCCTCAGCTGAGGGACATCTAGGTTGTTTCCAGGTTCTGGCTATTACGAATAACTCTTCTATGAGCATAGCTTGCATTTCCCTGATGGCTAAAGATGTTGTGTTTCTTAAGTGTTTCTCAGTCATTTGAGATTCTTCTACTGAGAATTCTCTATTTAGATATGTACCCCAATTTTAAATTGGATTACTTGGATTATTTGTTGCTATCTAGTTTCTTAAGTTCTTTATATATTGTGAAAATCAGCCCTCTGTCAGATGTGGGATTGGAGGGGCAATGAAGGGAGAGAGTTGTAGACAGATGGTTCTCTCCGGCTCACCAGTTCCCGAATATCCAGCAGCTGATTCCCAATTAATCCTAAGAGGTTTATATTGATTATAAATGCTTGACTGGTAGCTCAGGCTTATTGCTAACTAGCTCTTACACTTAAATTAAACTATAATTCTTATCTATGTTTAGCCACGTGGCTTGGTACCTTTTCTCAGTAGGCATTCTCATCTTGATTCCTCTGTGTTTGTCTTGTGGCTCCTTACCCCACCCTTCTCCTTCCCAGTATTCTCAGTTTGGCTTTTCTACCTAATTTCCTGCCCAGCTTCTAGCCTGTCAGAATTTTATTAAACCAATTCTAGTGACAAATCTTTACAGTGTACAAGAGGATTATCCCACAGCAGAGAGTACTGAAAGAGACTACTGGAAAGGGTAGGTGGAGCATTTCAGACTCAGGTAAAGACCTGGTGCAAGGGAATCTCCCAGGAATCTACAAGGATGACTCTAGCTAAGGCTCCTAGCAATAGCAGATATGTGGCCAGGTAGGTATCTAGCCCAGTTCTCATCAGAGAGGCCTCATCTAGCAACTGATGAAAGCAGATGCAGACCCACAGCTAAACATTAGGGAATCCTTCAGAAGTGGGGAAGAAGGAATAGTAGGGGTCAGAGGGGTCAAGGATATCATAACAAAACTCACAGACTCAACTAACCTGGGTTCATAGGGGCTCACAAAGACTGAACTGACAACCAAGAATCCTGTATGGGATTGACCTAGGCATATATGTTACAGTGTGTAGCTCAGTCATCTTGTGGGACTCCTAACAGTGGGAGAGGGGCTGTCTCTGACTCTTTTACTAGCTTTTGGGACTCTACTTCCCATCCTTGGTCACCTTGCCCAGCCTTAATACATAGGTAGAAGCTTAGTCTTACTTCAACTTGATATGTTTTATTGATACTTGTGGGAGACCTGTCCTTTCCTAAACAGAAACAGAGTAGTGGATTGGGGGATGGGAACAGAGAAAGGGGTGGCAGGAGGGGATAGGAGAAGTGGAGGCGGGTAAACTGCAGCCCAGATGTAAAATAAATTATTGAAAAATAAATAAAATCACTGTCTCATCAGGGCAGTGGTGGCACACGCCTTTAATCCCAGCACTTGGGAGGCAGAGGCAGGTAGATCTCTGAGTTTGAAGCCACCTGGTATACAGAGTGAGTTCCAAAACAGCCAGGGCTACACAAAGAAACCCTGTCTAAAAAAAACAGAATAGAATAAAATAATAAAATATAATCACTGTTTCTAGAGTCTGGAGAGGTGACTTAGTGGTTAAGAACACCAAGGTTGTGAAGTCAATACCCAGGAGATAGCTCCAGTCCCAGAGGATCTAACACCCGCTTCTGGCATCTGTGGACAAAAGGCATACGTATAGCACACAGACATTGATGAAGGCAAAACATCTATACACATAAAAACAGAATAGTAAATAAATATAAATCATTTAAAGTCACTGGCTCTAAAGTCACATAGGCAAACCCAGATTCAAATCCCAGCTCTGCAACTTTCTGTAAGGCTTTAGAAATATACTAAGTCCTTTGAAGGTCCAGTTTCCTAATCTGTAAAATAGACCAATAATAACCCACCTCTCAGTGTAGAAAGGAGCAAGAAGCTATGTGAAAAAGTACTTAGTAGGTGCTCACCAAACAGGCCTTGTTATTCCATCCAGTGTGACTTTCTTTTAGAGCACAGACTCCAGGTCAGGTGACAGTTACTGTTCATTGTCAGCTTGACAGAATCTACAGTCATCTGGAGACAAGCCTCTGAGCACACCTGTGGGTTTTTTTGTTTGTTTGTTTTAATTACTTTACTTGATGTGGGAAGACTTTACTGTAGGTGGATACAATTCCCTAGGCAGGGCTCCTGACCTGTAGAGATGGAAAAGGGCTCTGGGCAGCAGCATGCATTCTTCCTTCTCTGCTCCCTGATGATGGATGTAATGTGAGCAGCTGCTTCAGTCCTGACAATGGATGTGATGTGAGCAGCTGCTTTAGTCCTGATGATGGATGTGATATGAGCAGCTGCTTTGGTCCTGATGATGGATGTGATGTGAGCAGCTGCTTCAGTCTTGACGATAGATGTGATGTGAGCAGCTGCTTCAGTCTTGATGATAGATGTGATGTGAGCAGCTGCTTTGGTCCTGACAATGGATGTGATGTGAGCAGCTGCTTCGGTCCTGACAATGGATGTGATGTGAGCAGCTGCTTTGGTCCTGATGATGGATGTGATGTGAGCAGCTGCTTCAGTCCTGACGATAGATGTGATGTGAGCAGCTGCTTCAGTCCTGACAATGGATGTGATGTGAGCAGCTGCTTCTGTCCTGACAATGGATGTGATGTGAGCAACTGCTTCGGTCCTGACAATGGATGTGATGTGAGTAGCTGCTTTGGTCCTGATGATGGATGTGATGTGAGCAGCTGCTTCAGTCTTGATGATAGATGTGATGTGAGCAGCTGCTTCACTCCTGACGATGGATGTGATGTGAGCAGCTGCTTCGGTCCTGACAATGGATGTGATGTGAGCAGCTGCTTCGGTCCTGACAATGGATGTGATGTGAGCAGCTGCTTTGGTCCTGATGATGGATGTGATGTGAGCAGCTGCTTCGGGTTCCTGATGCCCTTGACTTCCCTGCCATGACTGACTGTACCTTTAACTTGGTGAACACAAAGCCTTTCATTCATAAATTGCTTTTGTCTGAATATTTTATCTGTGTCTTAGTTAGGGTTTCTATTGCTATGAAGAGACACCATGACCATGGCAACCCTTATAAAGGAACACATTTAATTGGGGCTGTCTTGCGGTTTCAGAGGTTCAGTCTACTATCTTCATGTGGAGCATGGTGGCATGCAAGCAGACATGGTGCTGAGAGTCCTACATCTTGCAGGCAACAGGAAGTCAGCTGATATACTGGGGGTATCCTGAGCATAGGAAACCTCAAAACCCACTCCCACAGTGACACACTTCTTCCAACAAGGCCATACCCACTCCAACAAAGCCACATCTCCTAATAGTGAGAGTTTATGGTTCCAGAGGGTCCGTGATGGCCTAGTGGAGGTGGCAGGATAGAGCTGAGAGCTCACATCTGGAACCACAAGCAAGAAGCAGAGAGAACTAACAGGGAATGGTGTGTGGCTTTTGAAACCTCAAATCCCACCCCCAGTGACACACCTGCCTCCTGTAAGGCCACACCCTCTAAGCTTCCCCAAACAGCACCAAGAACTGGGGACCAAGTATTCAAATGCCTGAGACTTATGGGGGACATCTTATTCAAACCACCACTATACATCTGACACTAGAAGTGTGGACATTTTTAAAACTCATTCTTTGAGAATTTCATACATATATATGGTTTGTTTGGTCATATCAGCCCCCATCCTCCTCCAACTCTGAGAGCATATTTTATTTAAGGTTTATTTATTTATGTACTTTATATATACATAGATAGGTGTTTTGTCTGCACATACATCTACACACCAGAAGAGAGCATCAGATCCCATTATAGACAATTGTGAGCCACCATGTGGGTGCTGGGGATTGAACTCAAGACTTCTGGAAGAGCAGCCAGTGCTCTTAACCACTGAACTATCTCTCCAGCTCCTGGAAGCATATTTTAAGCAAAAGAAATCTTAAATCTATGCAAACCTGAGCCTCATCTAAGTATGGAGCAGACTGGGGTCATCTGACCAAAGGAAGGGACACTTGAGCTTGTGCCTGAAGTCTTCTGGCCCACGGTGTGGGCTGCCTGGGGCTTGGCCTCCACTCAGCTATTTTCCAATGCCTGCTGAAAGGCTTTGAAGAAGCAATACACAAAATACAGGAGAAAAAATACTTTTAATTCTCCCCAGAGTCCAGCACTTATTAGCAACAGCCTTAAACTCTCAGAGCCTGGTTTTCTCATCTGAAAATGGAGCTGATGCATCAAGAGGTGCTGGGACCCTCACAGGGTCTGGAGCAAGCCTCACAGAGGTGCTGTGTCCCTCACGGAGTCTGGAGCAAGCATCACAGAGGTGCTGTGTCCCTTATGGAGTGTGGAGCAAGCATCACAGAGGTGCTGTGACCCTCACGGAGTCTGGAGCAAGCATCACAGAGGTGCTGTGACCCTCATGGAGTCTGGAGCAAGCATCACAGAGGTGCTGTGTCCCTCATGGAGTCTGGAGCAAGCATCACAGAGGTGCTGTGACCCTCATGGAGTCTGGAGCAAGCATCACAGAGGTGCTGTGTCCCTCACAGCATCAGGAGCAAGCATCACAGAGGTGCTGTGTCCCTCAGGGAGTCTGAAACAAGCATCACAGAGGTGCTGGGACCCTTATGGAGTCTGGAGCAAGCATCACAGAGGTGCTGGGACCCTTATGGAGTGTGGAGCAAGCATCACAGAGGTGCTGTGACCCTCACAGCGTCTGGAGCAAGCATCACAGAGGTTCTGTGACCCTCACGGAGTCTGGAACAAGCATCACAGAGGCGCTATGACCCTCGCGGGGTCTGGAACTGAAGCATGACAGAGGTGCTGGGACCCTCACAGGGTCTGGAACTGAAGCATCACAGAGGTGCTGGGACCCTCACAGGGTCTGGAACAAGCATTGCAAGCACATAGAAAACACAGTTGTCCTCTTAAAAACTAAAACAAGATCCCACAGGCAGAACAAACTGTATCAAAAAAACACATTGGCAACCACACCTAAGGCAAGAAACTCCCCTCCCAGGATGTGGGCATAGACTAGGGCAGAGACTGCAGAAGGACTCCTGAGTGGACTAAGAGACGAAACTGGCCAGCCCCTGGGATCTAAGGGGAGGGGTGAAAAGATCGAGGAAAGAAACAGGAGACTGTGCAGCGAAGAGCGCTACAAGCTGCAGCATTATTCAGTAATTGTTCAACTATCTTTTCCCAAGGGACTTACCACAGCCAAGGCCTTTGGTGAAGATTTTTAAACCAAAAGTCGAGGCTTTTTGGTGTTATTGCTTTGTGAATGAATGACTGTCCTTTGCCGTAGATTTTTCTCTGTAGCTGAATTCTCTTGTGTTACATATTTGGGAATTAATTCCCACAGTTCAAAACTGTTTCTCCCTCACTATGTGTGAAAACAGTTTCTCACTGCTAGGCCTCCATTCCTCTTTCCTATATAAACACAGAGATCAGCTTTCCTGCAATTCTCTTTAACAGCAGGCATTTGGTCAGTGCTTAAGATTCAGCAAAGAGCAGTCCATTTAAGATATTCACAGATCTCCAAGGACATAGAATTACTACTTGACAAAGCTGCTGCTCTGGTTTTTACCCTAGGGCCAAAACAGCTGATAACAGCATGCCCAGGAACTGATAATTTAGAGCCCTGGCTCCCCTCTCCTTGTCTCTGCTGGTTAGGTGTGTACTCCAGACCTGTAGGCCCATAGAAACTGCAGCATCTGGTGTATGTGCTATCTGATCAAGAGCCCTGGCTTCTCTCTGACTATTTATGTAGGTTCCCTGGTTACCTGATTCTGTGCATGCTGGGAGAGGAAAAAAGCAGCACACTGAAAACAAACATTTTAGCTCTTTACTAACCACCTAAAAATGTAGCATAGTGCACTAACCTTCCTCTCTAGAATTCGTAATGATTTAATTCCTTTCTTAACTAACTTTCTCCATTAAGGAGTTCACTGGACATGCACCTTTGAGCTGACAGCTGCAGATCTCTCTCTCTCTCTCTCTCTCTCTCTCTCTGTGTGTGTGTGTGTGTGTGTGTGTGTGCGTGCGTGCGTGCGTGCGTGCGTGTGAAAACCATTATCTGATTTTTTTTATGGGGCAGAAGAATTCCAGGCCTGGGACTTGGAGGGCTGGGGAATTGCTGGTTTAAAGGATATATGTGACTGGGAACTCTTGGAACAGGGAGAACTGATATAAATGAGAAAGAAGAAGGAGGAGGAGGAGGAGGAAGAGGAGAAGGAGAAGAAGAAAGAAAAAAAGAAACATGGATAGATGGAACCTGTTATGAGCAGACTTCTTAACCCTCAGATTCTAACCCTCAGATTTTTAGCTTATCATGGCATCTTTAATTGAACTGTGAAAGGAAGTCTTAAAGGTTGGAACTTTAAAGCTCCCATAAGAAGAGCCTGGGACCCTCAGAGGGCATCAATTCTTTGACCCCTGACATACCTGACAAGAGAGGTTTAAGGGAAGGAGACAAGGGAGAGAACTCTTACATACAGCATCATGTGAGATACAGTCAGCAGGGCCAGAGGGATGACTCAGCAGTTCAGAGCATTAGCTGCTCTTCCAGAGGACCCAGGTTCAATTCCCAGCACCCACATGGCAGCTTACAACTGCCTGTAACTCCAGTTCCAAGGGTTCTGACACCCTTACACCAATGCACATACAATAAAAAGAGAGAGAGAGAGAGAGAGAGAGAGAGAGAGAGAGAAAGAGAGAGAGAGAGAGAGAGAGAGAGAGAGAGAGAGAGAGAGAGAGAGAGGCAGCACCCAGAGCAAGGAATTAGAAACTGAGACCTATGATGCAAGTCCTTGAAGACTGACAGGCATGTGTGGAGGCTTTGGATTCCAGAGTCTCAAAAGCCAGGGTTGTGATTGGCTAACTTCATAAGAGGGTGTTTATAAAGGTCTTCCTGAAGAGATGATCTTTAACCTAAGGGCTAAATGAGATGAGGGCAATATCTATGAGAGAACTAAGGGGAGAAAGTTTTCCTGGCAGAGGGTGGAGCCAGTGCAAAGGCCCTGGGGCAGAAATATTAACTTGGTACTTAGGACACAGTGAGTAGGGAGATCTGAGGAAAGCAGCTGCGTGAGAGCTGAGGGACATTGGAGGTATGGTGGAGCTTCGTGAGCGAGGGTAAGGCGTGAGTGATTTATCTCCAGCATGCTGGAGGGCCGGCCACTGCTATGGCATCTGATATACATGTCTGTAGCAGCACTGACTGCCATGCTAAGATGGATTGATGAGGACCCTGGAGACCAGTTAGGAGACTCCTGTAGCAATCCAGGCTACAGGGGATGGTGACTTCAATCAAAGAGGGACAGATGGTGTAAAAAAAAAAAAAGTGTGGGAAATTAGAGAAATGGTTGAGGGACACAACTGGAAACACATACTGAGAAAGACAGATTTAAGCAGCTAGGTGGGTATTGGTATCATTTACAGGAAAGCCCATTGAGGGTAGGCTTAGGAACTTAGCCCAAACAGTGTTAATTTGAAAACACTGTTTGGGCTGGAGAGATGGCTCAGAGGTTAAGAGCACTGACTGCTCTTCCAGAGGTCCTGAGTTCAATTCCCAGCAACCACATCTGTAATGAGATCTGGTGCCCCCTTCTGGCCAGCAAGCATACAGACAGACAGAACACCATATACATAATAAATAAATAAATCTTTAAAAAAGAAAAGAAAATGCTTGCCGATGACCATGCAGTTATGATGAGGAGAGGATGGAATCTGCGAGTCTGCAGGGCCAGGAAACAGTCAAGTTGGAAAAAAAAAAAAAAGAGTTTGGGAACCACGGGTGTCATTGGAGAAGGATGTGTCATGAATCTCAGACCCAGGAGCATCTGAACGTGTGCTGAGCAGGGCCGGCACAAGAACAGAGTGGTGAGTATCCAGGGAGACAAGAGTATCAGGAGAGTGTGGCTGGGAGCCAAGGGGTGGGCAGTAGGAGGCACAGAACCTTGACCTATGGAAGAAGAGAGGCGTCATTGGAAGTGAATCAAAACTGGCCAGGGACCTTGATGAGAGGAGTTTCAGCGCAGTGTTGACAGAAGCCCAACCAAAGGGGTGGGAAGGGGATGGGCTGAGGAAGCTAGCCCGGATTATAAACATCACTAAGATGTTTTTTATGAAATGAAGCAAAACTTCAGCAAGAGTGAGAAGCAGACGTGGGCTCGAGGGAGGATGTTTGTTTGGTTTTGGTTATTGAAAAAGGCAGATGCTACCCAGTTCAGGTTGGCCTTGGTGGTCCTCCTGCCTCATTCAGCCTTCTGAGTGCTAGAATTGCAGGCTCCTGGCACCACACCAGGCCCAGGGAGTGTTTCAAAGACATGAGAGTGTAGAGCACGCATGTACATTGATGTGTAAAGTACTTGGCCTCTCTCAGCCTCAGGGGACATTGCTGTACAATGGAGCCTGGGGTGTTCTCGGTTGGAGGTTTATGGAGAATAGCACCATCTCACATGTGTGAAGTGCCCAGTGCCCTGCCCCACTCACAGCGGAATCCATACTCCCAGGCACCTTCCCAGAGAAAGGCTGCTTATCAGCAGGTACTCACTGGTAAAGGAAGGCAGAGACACAGGGCGGTGTCAGGTCCCCTCATTGTCTATGACAACAGAGAAGTCGATGGAAAAGGAGTCTTGTCGTGAACAGCACACAGCCTGGTGCTCTGAACACACACTCAGAACCTGACCCTGCCTGGCTACAACAGGAGTCCGCCTCTGGACCCTAAGCAGGGGCGGGGGTCTCTCTTGTGCACCACAGAGCACAGAAATTTGAGTGACAATTTTCTCAGTTCTTTTAAAGATAATGCATAACCTGTCCCCATTCTTAAATGCACAGGAGAGAAGTGAATCTGTTGTATTCAGGGCACAGTTCAAGACAGCTGAACTCAGGTGCCTGGTGCCCTTGGCCGGGATCAACTCTTTCTTTTCATTTGTCTGCTCCTATCCAAGGCTCTTGGTATTTGGGAGGCTCACTAAACATCTATCTTGAGATTCACACAAAGCTTGGGGGTGGGACATGGTAGTCATTGCTATACAGCCATTTGGGCTGCAAGCCAGGGGTCGGGGTCTAGATGAGCCACCACAAGCATTTTAAATTGTGCCCTGGAGGAAAGAGAAGGATTTGGAGCTAATTTAGGACCAACCCAATCCTGGAGAAATTGAACTACCTTAATCCTGGGAAAATTGGTAGGTACTGCCACCCAGTGATTAAAAGCCATGGCAATTAGTTTCTTTTCAAAGGACTTGCAAGCTCAGAACACTGGTGTGTCTGTATGTCCAGTTACCAAGGTACCTCCTCCTACGCACATCTCCCCTCTTCTGCCTGCATTCTCTCCTTGTTAGGGGAACTAAGGCTTTTGATCTAAAGTACGGGTATGGAGATTAAATCCCATTTGCACAGAGCTTGGTTTTGAGTGAGTAGAAAGACCATACACTAACATACATACACATCAGTTTCCGTAAAACGTGACAAAGCTGAGTGGGAGTAATGGGGAAGACTGCGAAAGGACAGCTTGGTCCCATCTGATGAGGCCCTCCAAGAAATGTAATGTTAGCAGAATCTTATTTCAGGTCCTGATTCACCAATCTCCCTGGCTTAGGTTTCCAGCCCAGAGACCCAAGCACCTAAAATGCCTAACTGACTGACTGTTCCGCAAGGAAAGGCAATAAACCCTAAGGAGCAGTTTTGAAAATATGACTGAGAACTTGAAATACAGAAGCAGTTAGACTTTGGCGAGGCATTGAAAATAGAAGTGAGGGCTGGAGATATGGCTCAGCGGTTAAGAGCATTGACTGCTCTTCCAGAGGTCCTGAGTTCAATTCCCAGCAACCACATGGTGGCTTACAACCATCTGTATTAAGATCTGGTGCCCTCTTCTGGCATGCAGGCATATATGCAGGCAGAATACTATATATACAATAAATAAATAAATGAGCAGCAGGCATGCAGCAATTCCTCTGTGTGTGTGTGTGTGTGTGTGTGTGTGTGTGTGTGTGTGCGCGCGCGCGCGCATGTGTGTGTTTGGTATAACTTCAGGAGTGAAAATGATGTGAGAAGACACTTCTGCAAATACTGACCTACTTTTAATAAAAAATTTTAAAGGGCTAACCTTAAATAATAATTTGAAGCTTTGTTTCCTAATTTCGTCATGTTTTAACATGGAGGACAACTAACACTAAAAATCTTTTTAAAAGTCACATGGTGGTACATGCTTTTAATCCCAGCACTCGGAGGGCAGAAGCAAGCAGATCTTTGTGAGTTCAAGGCCAGCCTGGTCTACAGAGTGAGTTCCAAGACAGTCAAGGCTATTATACAGAGAAACCCTATCTTGAAAAACCAAAACAAACCAAAACAAACCAAAACAAACCAAAAAGTCATATGAAAACTTATATTTTAAGTGGAGATAATATGTAATAGCAGAGTTAATACCCCAACTTGGCATCACATGATACCAAATAAAAACCCCAATACCAGAAATGGGGTGCATCTTTTTGAGTAGTTGGCAGAAGGGGTCCCATAGACTCCCCCAAACATTACAGGTTAATGCCAGTGCTATTGATCACCCTTTACAATAGTAAGGCGCCATTGCTGAGGCACACACATTAATGGCATAGACCATGAGGAAACCAAACTGGCACTCATCTGGAAACTTGACCCCCTTCTGGCTAGCATTCATGGCCTGAAGGTGCTGCCGGAGGAGAAAAGTCACCGTCAGTCTCACCCAGCTGTGAACCCGGAAGCTATAATAATGCTCTGCCTGCAAGATGTATCACCTGGTGCAAGAGTGGCAAGAGTTAGGGAGGGGCCAACCACTTTTTAAAACTGGACTTAAGGCCCACTCCATAGCACAGAACCCATTCCTGATACAGTTAATAGGCTAAGAACCGGAGATGAGATCGGTCGTGGACTTAAGGAAAAGCCTATTGCTAATATTCTGCTAAATAAACATAGAAATAAAATGAGCCCTAATGACATATTGTTCTCCCCATAGATTAGTGTGTTACTCAATTCTCATCAGAGAAGTTTCTTCTCACAGCAGATGGTAATTACCACAGAGACCCACATCTAGACAATATTTAAAAAAAAAAAAAAAAAAAAACTGGAGTCAGCAAAGGGCACACCATGTTTGCCCCAGAGGGACAGAGGACAGGGAATAAAAGACAAAGACAGGAGACAGAGGATGAGGGGGAAAGGAAAAGGACAAAGGGAGAGGGACACGGAATATTTGCCCCAGAGAGACAAATGACTGCCTGTGGACAGAGAGGAGCTAGATGTGACTCTAAAGAAATGGAAAGGGAGAAACCCCGTGTTAGGATAAGTTGGTTTATTTTGATTGGGCATGTTAATGAGGGTAGCCAAAAGGAGGCTTTTGATTGCTGGGCTTCAATACTTTGATAACTTGGTGGTCCATCTTAGGAGAAGGAAGTGGTCAAATAAGGGGACAGACCTTAGTGGCTAGCTTTAGGAATGGGAGGGAAAGAAGAGTAAAAGGCAAAACCTGTCAGCATTGTGCATGCCATGCTTGGGCCTGCAAGAGCTCTTCCGACAACAGTCTTTAGTGTGCTCAGCCTTAAATAGGATGTCTTTATCACACTCCTTCCCTCAGGGCTCAGGGATCTGTAGGAAAGAGGGAGCAGAAAAACTGGGAGAGCCAGGAGTGGTGCATGACTTCAAGAAAACAGCATTTTCCAGACACGCAGAGTAGATGCGCGTGTGAATCCACAGACTGTGATAGCATTCACAAGAGCTGCAGATTTCAACCAGACGAAAATCCCAACACAGGGAGGGGCAGGCCCTACCCCTAGCCGAGAAATGACACCACTGATGGCTGCTGGGACAGAGGAGTAACTCTGGGAACATCTGCCACACTCCAGGGCAGGCCCCATGCTTGGGAGTATTTGCTCAGTGGAACTCAGACTCCATGAGAGAAGAGAGAAGACTCCACGAGGGAAGAGCTGAGAGGAGCCGGGGGAAGGAAACAAATAGGATTAAAATACATTGTCTGAGACTCTAAAATAGTAAATAAAAACATTTTTAAAATAGAATAAAAAGATTTATTTCATGCATATGAGTACTTTGTTGTTAATCCCACCGGGCTAGAATAAGACCATGACTGTGATTTTGAGTTGAATTTGACGCAAATTTTAATTAAATATTGGCTAGGATGATGACCAAGTCCATTGCTGGGTTCCCAGAAAATGGCACTGAGTCACACTGTGCAGAGGTTTAAAAAGACAAAACTGTAAAGCCACCATATTTCCCATCAGGTCCAATCAGGGGCAAGCATACATCCTGACTTATCTCCTGCCCACATACCTCCTGCCTACACATAATCAAGCATATCTGGTACAGTTGAGTCAAAAAAATTGTTGAGGGAACCAAAAACATGTGGTTTGTTATTACCCATAAACAACAGCCTCCAGCATTCTAGGAAGCTACCTGTCCTTGGACAAGTGGGGCTTGCAGGTTTGACTTTGGCCCTTACATTGCTTGCATGTTTGTCTGTGTACCACTGAGGCCAGAAAAGAGCATTCTCTGGAAGTGGAGTTACAGACGGCTGTGAGCTGCCATATGGGTGCTGTGAAGCAAGCCCAAGTCCTCTGGGAGAGCAGTGGGTGCTAGGAACCACTGAGCCATCTCTCCAGGCCCAAGCAAGGACAATCTAAAGAAAGCTACAAAGTGAAATCTTGTCTCAATAAAAAAAAAAAAAACAAAAAAACGAACAACACATGAATAAAATATGTTCTAAAGAGAGACTTATATACCTCATTGCCAATTTTTGTCAACTTGGCACAAACTGGAACAATGTGGGAAGAAGGACCCTTAACTAAGGAATTGACTCAGGCACATTGGTTTATGGGCATGTCTGTAAGGCATTTTCTTGATAGTTTATTGATATCAGAGGGCCCATCTCACTGTGGTCAGCACCACCCCTAGGCAGTTGGGCCTGGGCTGTGAAAGGTTAGCTGAGCAAGCAGGAGAGCAAACCAATTAGCAGCGGTCCTACATTGGCTTCTGCTTCAAGCTCCTGCCTGAGTTCCTGTGAACCAAAAGAAACCCTTTCCTCCTGGGTTACTTTTGCTCAGTGTGTTTATTTACGGCCACAAGGAAGTGCACCAGGACATCCTCCTTTTGGCGATCAGATTACTAAAATAATGAACCCGAAGAACTGGAATTTCCCCAGGCATTTGAGAAGAGGGTGGGGGAGGGGAATCTGAAGATTGGTGCCACTAGAGGAGAAATTTTTCTCCCAGTTCTGACAAATTGGAAGGCCACCTTGCAAGCCAGACAGGAGTTAATGATGGGTCAATGATGGGGCAGGCCACACCTTGAGCAGGACTGCTCATTAACCAATACCTGTTGTCCTCTACTCAAACCTAAACCACGTATCAGTACCCCAAAGAAGGACTTGGGCTGGTTGTGGTGATGAACGATTTTAATCCCAGCACTCAGGGAGGCAGAAGCAGACAGATCTCTGAGTTCGGGGCTGGGCTGGTCTACAGAGCAAATTCCAAGTCAGCCAAAGTTATACTGTCTCAAAAAAAAAAAAAGGACTTGAGAGGGGTTGTCACTGATCTCTTCCCAGTGGCCACTCTGCTTTTCACTATGACTTGCCTCTTTAACGGGTGTCTTGAGAGCTTATTAGGGTGGCCAGGACCTAGGCTATGATCTTTACAATCTTTTAGTAACATGAGGTCAACTTCAACTGCCATTGAAGATGGATATGGCTCATTAAAACCCAATAGAAACTATGTGGTATTTCTGGACAATGGAGCAGAGGAAGGCACCTGGGACAACAGTCACCAGGGAGAATAGAGGGGAACCACAGAAAGGGGAAAAGCCAACAGAGGGGAATCCCAAAGTCTTTGTACAAATTCAAGTTTCTGGCTGACCATTAAGCCATACGAATTGGGTTAGACTAAAATCATTTGGCAGCTAAAGAATGAAACTAAGATCTGAGTTGCTATCCATGACAGCTTGCGGTTCGAACCTAAGCTCATGGCCTGCTGAAACAAAGACAGAAAACTCAAAGGAGTAAGACAGCAGAACCTCAAGTTACCACAATATAATATTCATAGTGTCCAAGACACAATCCAAAATGACTCACCGGGAAATGAGTTCCGACCTCGAGCAATAAAGGCCAGCTCCGAGGTGAACCAGAGGACTTTGAAGCAGCTACTGTGAGAACCAAAGATCCGGCCAGGGAGATGGCTTGCTGGATCAAGGCGCTTGCCCCCAACCTAACAACCTGAGGTGGATCCTTAGAGCCCACACGGTGGTCGGAGAGAAGCAACTACCTGCAGATTGTCCTCTGACCTCCTGCTGTGATATGCAAATAAATAGACAGACAGACAGACAGACTTCAGACTTCACATCTGAAGTCTACCACAGACCTTCCTGAGGGATTAAAAATAAAGGTCAGGCTCTCATGCTTAGCTCATTCAAGAAACCAAATACCAAGCGACCTGCCATGCCAGGTCAGGCTCCAGTCTCAATGATCATGTGGTTTTCAGGTGGAGTTACACACAGAAGTTGAAAAACACAGCATAGGCAAGGATGGAAGCTGGAGAGCTATCTTCCATAAGGCAGTGAGGCACAGCACAGCAGCCATGGATCACAGTAACCTCTGTTCAAATCCCAGCCCCATCACTCGGGGCGTGAAGCCCAGTGACTATGAAAGCTCAGTAGACAACAAGGATTCGCTTCACTGACCGCAAGTCGCGTGGTCTAAACTAAACTCGGCCAAATGGGTAAACTGTTGTTTGTGCCCAGAAGAGCCCGTATGATAAAGACTGCCAGGAAAACACCAAAAAAGCTTTATTCAGCAGGCTATACACAACAGCATATGCAAGTCACCAAAGCAAGAAGCAGAAAGGAGCTTTTGTACGGTTTGGGCTTCTGCTGAATATTTTGAGGGACTAAGAAGAAGCTGGGATTCATTTAATAATAATTGCAGTTATCTTTGTCCAGAGTAGAAGAAACCAGTCAAAGCTGGGGAAAATGATAACCAATAAGCATGGTGGCCTACATGCCAGCACCAGGAGGCTGAGAGGGGCGAGTCATAAGTTCAAAGCCTGAGCTACATAGCAAGACCCTGTCTCAGAAAAAGAAAAGGAAAAGTAGCGGTCATTCAAAAGACATTGTTGCAACTTGTTTTGTTTAAATTTTCTATCATTTATAAATTACATTGTTTGTTTGTTTATGGCTGGGGTCGGGACAGTGTTAACAGTGCACCTGTGAAGGTCAGAGGACAACTTAGAAGAGTCAGTTCTCGCCTTCCACCAGGTGAGTTTGGGAGACAGAGCTAAGGTCACCAGGCTTAGTGGCACTGAGTTGTCTCTTGCCTATAAGCAACATGGTTTAGGCTGCATTGTGATCCTAGAGAAATAGTTTTCTCTCAACTTTGTGACTTACCGTGCTGATGTCTGCCGCGGTCTAGTCCCTAACAGGATGACTTTCCACTCTTTGGGTTCTGATAGGATGCTCAGTGCCTCTCACCCTCCTGCAACAGTGGGCTAGCCAAGGCATATCTTTTTGGGGGTGATGTTAGAGACACGGGGGATGTAGTCTCACCTCTGCATGTACTTTTTTAGCCTCTACTTGGTCTCACCAGCGAAAGTGTCACTGACCAAACCAAGTGTTGCGGCCTTGAATCACAAATGAAATCACATATACCACAGGGTTATATGGTACAAGGTGTAGATGTATTAGCCAGTTGCTAAGAAAGATGATAAATCAGAACAATAATCTATTTACCACAAAGTAAGAGCCTGGAAAAATCTGTTACATTCTCAGTTTCATTGTCCCCAATCTTAAAAACAGCTTCTGGATGACAGAAGTTGGAATACATATAAACAAGGTTCAGGACATATTTATAAATATGTATGTTATCCCAAACAATTTGACACAAGATCTTATTATTTTAGGAGACAATAGGCATAGAAAAAGTCCCAATGGAGAAGACAGTACCCTCATATAGAAGAAATTCACACCTCTACAAAAGATGTTATATATAAAGGTGTCTTATCTCTATATTAGAAATCCTAACTGATGGCAAAGCACCATCTTAGTGCCACACTTCAATTTACAACTCTCAAGTCACACTCCGTCACTGAGGGAAGTCAGGGCAGGACCCGGGGGCAGAAGATGATACAGAGGCCATGGAGGAATGATGCATACTGGCTTCTTCTTCGTGGTTTGCTCGGCCTGATTTCTCTTTCTTTCCTTTTTAATATTTTATAATTTATTTATGTTCTGTGTGTGCATCACATCTCAGTTAGTTTGTGTGTAGATAAGAGGCATGATAACAATATCTCAAAGGGGTTGCTTTATTCTTGATAAGACAAAATGTATCTGCCACAGAGCATAGTGCCATAGCTCTAGCTTTATGTGGCTTTAATTTAATTAACTTCACTATGCATTGGAAACACAGTTGATAACACAGAAATAGGAATTTCTGTGTACCCCTGCCACAGGACTTTTGTATGACCTAAATGGGATGATCTTTTTAAAACATTTGTGTAGTGTCTTTGGAGTAGTGAATCAATATTTGGCCAATTTCAACCACAGTTTTGGATTTTTTTTTTTTTTGGTTGATTGGTTGGTTTGGTTTGGTTTTTCAAGACAGGATTTCCCCGTGTAGCCTTGGCTGTCCTGAAATTCACTCTGTAGACCAGACTTAAACTCACAGAGATCCACCTGCCTCTGCCTCCCAGGTGCTAGGATTAAAGGCTTGTGTCACCACTGCCCCACTCAACCATGGATTTTGCTAACAGTATTATTATTAGAGTTTTTGTGGTTGTTATCATCAAGAGTCTGCACTGATTTCACGAAGAGGAGGAGAAAGAGGAAGAATAGCAGTGGGGATTACAGACCAGCCAAGAATTGAGGATTCTCAGATAATTAGGCTGATAGATTTAAGGTAAAATAAAATTCATCCTCTCTGTCATACCTTACCTGTCTACTGTCCCAAAAGTTAGACAGGACAACTAACTGTCTGACTAACTCTGGTTACTAAAGGAGTCATGCTTCAGCGTAACCAAAGATAAACTTCTCTGGGTGGCCAGACAATGTCTAGGGATTGACAAGGCCAAGTCTCTGCTCACGTATGATGAGTAATCGATTTTTAACGTGATTGGATTTGGAATCACCTAGATTAAGGAGGTGTGTGTGTGTGTGTGTGCGTGCGTGCACGTGTGCACACACGAGTATGCATTTCCAGAGAGTCAACTGAGGGAAGAAGACACATTCTGAATGCAGTAGCACTGTCAATGGGATGAACGTTGGTAGGAGAAGGAGGCATCCTTAGAGTATGGGCAAGCCCTTTAGTGAACAGCTCTCCTCTGTCACATGTCCCTGCTGCCATACTCTGCCCAAGTATATGGGGTCATAGGACCATGAACTGAAGTCTCTAAGACCATGAGACAAGAACAGATCCTCCTTCCCTTAAGTTGTTTCTGTCCCAGTGACAAGAAAATGAATACAAGTGGTTCCCCAAGGATTTCAGGGCAAAAGATACTCGATACCAGGCAGACCAGAAAGCCAATGCCTGGAGCTCAGGATTCCAAAAGTCACTGTCAGGAATGTCTTTGGGATGAAGCAATGGCTCCATGACTAATCACTTTCTCCACAATCATGAAGACCAGAGTTTGAATTCCAGCACCCATGTAGCAAGCCATGCATCCCACAAACACCTATAACTCCAGCTCCAAAAGAGGCAGAGACAGGGGGCTGCAGGACCCCAGACTAGCGGAAATACAAATCCTATATTCAAAACTGCCCTAGGGGCTTTCTCCTTCCCCCTTACATCTCATGGGATGGTGATGCTGCATTCAGAATGGATCTTCCTCCCTCAGTTAACTCTGGAAAAGCACAAACATGGAAACGTGCCTCCTTAATCTCCTAGGTGATTCCAAATCCAGTCTCTCCTTAATGATCAAATTAACTATCAGACCATTTGCCTGAGCATGGCTTGGCCTTGTCAACCAATCCTTAGATGTCACCATCAAAACCTGCCTCAAAGAACAGGTGGAGATAAGTGTGGTAGTGCACTCCTTTGATCCTAGCCCTTAGGAGACGGAGGCAGGAATATCTCTGTGAGTTCAAGGCCAACCTAGTCTATACAGCAAACTCCAGGATAGCCAGTGCTACATAGAGAAACCCTGTTTCAAAAACCAAAACCAAAAAGGGGGGGAGGAACAGGAAGAGAGTGACACAAAAGGCATTCAACTGCACACACACACACACACAAGATAGATAGATAGATAGATAGATAGATAGATAGATAGATAGATAGATAGATAGATAGATAGATAGATCTATCTTTTCAAAAGGTCTCTGGTGGAAGGGAGAAGGACCAGAACTCCTGCCTTGGAAAATGGTCTATACACTTGATAGATGGCCTACGATTATCAAAGGAGAGAGTCAGAACTCAGGGCAAGGGGGGATGGGATAGAGAGATGGCTTAATCATTAAGAGCAAGTACTGCTTTTCCAGAGAATCCAAGTTCAGTTCCTAGTACCCATCTCAATGGCTCACAGCCACCTGTTCCTCCCAGATGTATGTTTGTGCACCACATGGATGCCAGATGCCTTTGGAGGTCAGAGGAGGGTGTCGGATCCCTTGGGACTGGAATTACAGGCAGTTGTAGCTGCTGTGTGAGTGCTGGGAAATGAATCCCAGGCCCTCTAGAAGAACAGCCAGTGCTCTTAACCTCTGAGCCATCTCTCCACCACCACCACTCATGCCCTATTTCGCTTTAAAGAACTCAGGGCAAAGCCTGGTCTACAAGAGCTAATCCAGGACAGGCTCCAAAGCTACAGAGAAACCCTGTCTCAAAGAGAAAAAAAAAAAAAACCTCAGGGAAAACCCAGACCTCAGTTACTAAAAAATAGTAACAGGAACTGAAAAGATCCAAGTCAAAGCCATGTTCTTTAACTGGAATCAATGGTGAGAAAAAGGAAGGCATGGGCAATAGTAATAACGGTATTATTAACAAAATATCCTTTACATGCCAGTGTGGTACTAAGTACTTGGAAGTAAGCTGTATAATGTGGATCCCTTTCAAGGATTGCCACCCTTTCAAGCTCTCCTCAAGTCAGCCTCGAAATGCTCCACAAAAAGCAACCAAGCCTGCATGTGGAAACCTGCAAGTCTAACTGTGGGAGGCCAGGAACAAAGGTGTGAGCAAGGGCAAGATGACTTCTGTATCCCTTACTTCATATCTAGTAAGACGACAAAACATTTTATAAATGACATTTGTAAACCATCTGAGTACCGAGCAGTGCAGTAAGCTCCGCCATGCAGGTGGATGTAGTCTACACGCTGGTGGCGTCATTGGCTTGTTATCCAACAAGCAAATCTTTAATCCAGACATACTCAGTGTTGAAACTCAGCCAGTTTCCCGCCTGGAGTGGCTGTGGTTCTGACTTTTCATCGTAAGTTAAAATGCTACCAGCTCTTTCTTTCCTGTGAGTTCCACTAAAATCACAGAAGTGTGCCTGACACTACTGCGATTGGTCCGGGTCTGGCCTGGTACTGGCCTGCCTCATTTGGCTTGCTATCTGAGTTGTTCTTCCTTGGAGGATTTCAGAACCTTTGGTAAACCAGGCAGTCTCTATTGTCTGAGAATTGCTTAGGTACTGGGTCCTTCAAACAACTCCAGATAGGTTGTTTTAGTATGCAGAAAGTGATTTGCCAAAAAGTGTCCTTGTGTAACAATAAAAAGACTCTTGCACAGCCACGAGGCATCAGTTGAGCAGAAGCTGACTCCCCTGCTGCTGCTGCAGAAGCAGTAAAACATGCTGGAGTGGCTCTCTTTCTTCCACTGATCCACATACCACAGAGCACTAGCACCTACGGCAGGACTGGAGAGGTGGGTCAATGGTTAAGAGCGCTTGCTTTTGAAGAGGATCTAGGCTTGATTCCTAGCATCCACATGACAACTCACAACCATCCATAACTCCAGTTCTGAGAGATTACATATGCCCTCTTCTGACCTCCTCAGACACCACCCATACCTGTGGTGCATGGACATACATATAAGCAAAACACTCATACACAAAAACTAAAAAATAAATTTAATTTTTGGCTTTCTAATGGCTAGGGAGATCATAGACTGTAGTAGGAAATCCACTGCAGTTGCTTTCCTGAATACTCATGCTGGAAAACTGCCTTCTAAATATTTATATTTATATCTACAGAGTAGTATTGTTCTCAGCCTTGGTCAGAAAAGCTTCCCTTTGCAGTGGACAGGAGTTAATGCAGAGACTCATAACCGGTCAGACCGCTGAGGATCCATGACTGTGGAGTGCTCAGCTCTAAATGGAGCATCTACAGCAATCCCAGCAAGGCTCCAAGGGCCTCCTGAAAGAAGAGGGGGAAAAGAACGTAAGAGCTGAAGGACGGGGAGGGGTGTTGTGCAATGCTGTCTTCTGTACATGACACGGTCATTGTGCTCATGAGCTCACAACACTGTGGTTACCTGCAATGACAAAGTAAAGGGTGGTGGTGTCTGTGTGTCTTCCTTGGGTGTGGTTATGCTGTGAAGGCACAGGAAGGCTGATGCAGCCAGCTCGGAGGGGTCGGCTAGGTCCACTGCTTGGAACGCAGCATCTTTTCAGTAGGGAAGAGAGTCATAGGGAGCAGTGGAGAAGTGCCTCTGGGGAGGTAGGATGCTCCCTCTCAGGGACTAACACAGGCTGCCAAGTTCACATGCAGATAAACACACTGTGTGTGGTGTCGACCGTGGAAAAGGACTCCTTATCACAAGACAGGTTCTCCCATTTTCTGGTAGGAAATCGTATTTTCTTGTTTTTATCTCTTCTGTTACTCAAGCACACTCTGGGTTCACGAGGCAGGCAGAGAGTAGAGTCTTGCTACATACCCTGTCAGGAAGGACCAAAGAGGAAACATACAATGTCTTTGCCAGAATTATTAAAGAAAGCAGATGTCCTCCAAACCAACAGGAGACCCTGGTGTAGGCTGGGGGGTCCTGGTGTTGCATGTGTATCCCAGCTGACAGGAAGGCCCAGACAGGAAGGGCTGCAGGGACCACCAAGTCTGATGAGCCATGATGTCCTTTCTCAAGGGGAACCTCAGACTACCAGAAAGTCAACAGCCAGACTCACAGCGATATTTATTGTGAGAAGGGTAGTTCAACAAGAACCTGTAGACACAGACAGCCTTATGAGCCCCCAAATATCTGGACATGGTCCAGAAAAGCTAACATGGGTATCCCACCAGGCCCTCAAAGTACTAGGGGAAATATACATCCAATTAAGTTCTGGGAGTAGATGCTCATGTCCTGTCCGTGTGAGTATGCACTCGTAGATCCTTGCTATGACTCTGTGCACTTCTGGAGGCTTTGTCTCTTTTCTTAAGATTTATTTAATTCATGGGCATGAGTGTTTTACCTGCATGTGCGTCTATGTTCCATGTGTGTTTGACATTCATGGAGGTGTCAGAGGAGGACACTGGAGCCACTGGAACTGAATTTATGGATGGTTGTTAGCCATTATGTGAGTGCTGGGAATCTAACTCAGTTCCTTTGCAAGAGTAACAAGAGCTCATAACTGCCAAGGCAGCTCTCCGGCCCCAGCCCTTATATTTCTTACAATGATTTGTATCTTTTCCTTTGAATCTCTGTGTATGTTTGGGCTTTCTTGTCAAACCGTCACTTGTCGTTACTGTTGTCATTACCCTGGGACGATGTGGCCATGGATGGAGATCCATGAGGAAGGCTGAGGTGCCCCCACAGTGGTTTCCCCTGGCCTGATGCTCTTCTCCCTGCTGGGACTGCTGGGACTGGCTGGCTGCCCCCCTGCCTCTTCTTGTGTCTCATTGCTCTATAGTTTCTGTCAGCCTCAGAGAAGGGGGCCTTTTCCCCTCCCGCAAAGCCCCAGAATCCCTCAGGTTCAGCTGAGTCTTGTCTATGGACACCTCACAATGACAGGGATATTTTTGTGAAAGTCCTCGGTCATCCAAGTCCCCCTGTGCCCCCTTTCCCTCTTCCAGCCTGTGGTTCTTCCCGCCACTTTCTGTCCCTATTTCTGACACAGCAGCCCTGTCACTGCCCGGCTCACAGAGGGCAGCTGGAAACAAAAACTAACACTGGGCTGGGAACTCAGGAGCTATGCCAACTAGTCCAGGCCATCCTGCTTGTGACATGGGGAAATAACACTATCTACTTTCAACTGTGAGGCTTAAATGGGAAATGCTCATATGATATGTTACCTGGTACAGGGGAGAGTAGGTGAGGTCTGGGGCGAGGGGCTGAGTCAGGGAGGAGTCGCTGTGTGTCACATGGCCTCAGAGAACCTCTGCAGAGCGCAGCTGTGTCTCTCACTGGGTCTGGGACTAAGCTCCATGGGAATTCTCTGTCGGGCATTACAGAGGCCACAGAGCACAAGTACCTTTGTTTATTAAACACCTAGTAAGTGCCAGGCACATAAAATGACCATTCTCTTCCCGGGCACCAAGGAGAAACCATTCCATTTTACAGATGAGCAGGAAGGTGGCACTTTCTGGAGTTTTTGAAGCTTCAAAAGCAGAGGCCAGAATCAGAACCAAAGTTCACGCAACTCTGGGGAGAGCTCTTTCCCCTATATAACACCCTCAGTCAGAGATTATAACCCACCCCTCCCTCTCTTCCCGACTCTTGCTCTGAGAGGAAGGCACAGTGCTAAGTTGCTTTATTTTAAGCGTGGTTCTAAAAGTCCACTTCCCTGGTGCAATGAAGGGTGAGGTAAAGGCTGAGGCGAGAGGGCTGTGAATAAGTCAGACCACCTCAGAGAGCCTTACCAAGAGCAGGGGTCTATTGAGAGGATTCAGTGAGCTCTGAGGCTTCAGTTAAGCTTTGTTTCGGAGCTCGTCCTTTAACACCAGCCACAACATCTTAGAACTGATCAAACATCCGAACACTTACCTGGCGTGAAGTTCTTCATTTGTTTGTTTGAGGAGCTTGGTGGGGAGAGGGGGTGTTCTCTTTTTTATTGCCATTTTTCAAGGCAAATTTTCAGCGTGTGGTTCAAGTTGGCCTCCAACTCATGATCCTCCCTTGCACCCAGGCTTCTGAGTGCTGGATTTATAGGTTTGTGCCAACAGTTTCAGATGATTCAAGTTCTAAAGGTATGAAGTGGTATATTAGGGAAGGGGATCTCCTACTGTGACCCATGCTTCCTCCTTCACCTTCCTGTCGGGAAAGTAACCTTGACTAGTTTTTAATGATAGGTGATTCTCTCTCTCTCTCTCTCTCTCTCTCTCTCTCCATGTTCATGCAAGGTGTGGGGGGGTACATGTGTGCTCACATGTGTGTAGAGGCAAAAAAAATCAAGCTTTGGTGTTGTAGGGAGGCCGCTAGTTAGTTCCCCGCTGCTCAGCCCTGAAATAACCACAACCACACAGAAACTATATTACTTAAATCACTGCTTGGCCCATCAGCTCTAGCTTCTTATTTGCTAACTCTTACATCTTAATTTAATGCATTTCCATTAATCCCTGCATCACCACAAGGTCGTGGCCTACCAGCAAAGTTCCAGCACGTCTGTCTCCTGCGGCAGCTCCATGTCTTCTCTCTGACTCCGCCCTTCTTTTCCCAGCATTCAGTTTAGTTTTCCCCTCCTAGTTCTGTTATGCCCTGCTCTACTATAGGCTCATAGCGGTTTTTTTTATTCACTAATCAATAAAAGCAACACATAGACAGAAGGACCTCCCACACCACTTAGGTGTCTTTTCTCAGATACTGTCCACCTTGTTTTTAAGGCAAGGTCTTCTCATCAGCCTGGAGATTACTGACTAGGCTAGGTTGACTGGTCAGTGAGCTCCAGGGACCGCCCCAGCCCATGTACAAATACACACCATCACACACAGCTCTTTGATGCGGGAGCTGAGCTCAAGGCATTAAACCTGCATGGCGAGTGCTTTCCCACTGAGTTACCCCCAGCCCTGCTCTGTTGGTTCTGTTTATTTTACCCCAGCATACCCACCCACTGTAGTAAACTATCGGCTATTCTTCCCCTCTTGCTTCTTACATGTACTGTTTCCTACAGATCATTCTACCTCTGTGTGTGGGAGCTGCCTCCTTCCCATGGTGATGTCCGATATGCCACCATATGAAAGTGCCAGAATTGTTCATCAGCCGTTTATGATAGACAATTCAGCTGTGTCCGCTCACTCTTCATTAACACAACCCCCGATATCATGTAGAGTAAGTTGTAGATGCGTGAGTACAAATGAGAGATGACTCCCTGAAAGTTGGATTAAGTAGGATTCCAAGTGCTTATTAATTCAATATGCTCTATCCAATTTTTTTTAGCGGATTGTGCCAAATTCCACAGACATTGTAGCAATGTACAGCTCACCACCAATGAAGGACGGCCAAGGAAATGCTTTTCCTATGAAAAAAAGATGGTTAGCTGTTTGAGATTAGCGAAGTAGGGTCAAGCAGGCTTGTGCTTAGCCCAGAAACTCATCAGAGAGTAAGTGAAGATAAGTCAGAGCCATTGACAGGCTTCTCCCTATGACCTAGCTGCCCATTTCACAGGCGAGAGAGCTGAAGTTCAAAGAGGTGACCTGTCTTATGAAGTCATGGCCTTGCATCCTGCAAATCCACGGTGAATTCCTCTAAGAATCTATGCCCCTCCTACCTCAAACAGTGGCCTCAGTGTTGTTCTGGGACAGACTGCTGCAGGGAGCCATTCTAGTCTTAGAATGAGACTGCCTTTGCTACTGAAGCAGTCTGTCTCAGAGAAAGGCCACTGGTGTTTGAGCAGGCATTATCCCCTTAGAAAGTTAGCTATAGCAAACCCTACCTGCAAAGCGTGAACGTCATTTTAGCATTTGTGGGGATACTGACCCATTTTGGACTCAGGTCAAGGCTATTGTTGTCTCAAACCCAGGCTGTGGTCAATCACTAATCATGATAGGCTCCAGCTACAACTGTTCCAGAACACTGTAAGATTACAATACTGCCTAACTGCTGTTGTAGAACCACTCCAGCCATAAAAGCAGCCAGGCATAGTGGTGCTTGACTTTAAACCCAGCACTCAGGAAGCAGAGGCAGCCTGAGTCTGAGACTAGCCTGGTCTATATAGCAAGTTCCAAGTCCAAGCCAGGACTACACAGTGAGGCTGTACATTTACAAATTTTTAAATTAATATAAAAACTACCCCTTGGACTCTTTCTGTGCCAGTAGCTTCTCTCTATTGCTTTGTCCGATGCCCTGCACTGTGTCTACAAACTCTACTTTTGCCTCCTTCTATCTTGGTGAATTCCTTCACAGCTGCTTCATCACAAGCCCGTCGACGTCAGCTCCTGGGTTGACCTGGCTACAGCTTGGAGAACCCAGCTCCTTCCTACGATGAGCTGAAATAATTGCAGACTCCCAAAGGGCTCAGAGTTCAGATCATTGAGGCCATCTGAATCCACAAGAAACCAAGTCCAGGCCCACGCCTACATCCTTATCCAGCTGCCATTCCCAACCCACCTTAGGCCCCAGAGCCTTGCTCATCCACTTCTCTGAGGTGGCTAGTACTGACTGCTCTCTGCCGCCTACCAAAGGATCAAAACCACTTTACAAATCCTCTGCACTGTCACCAGTGGGTGGTGGACAGTGTAGAAATAGCCACCAACACAAAAGCCACTCTGGGATGCATGGAACTATGGTGACTCAGTTTCCCCTTTTGCCACTCGAAAAGTGACTCCACAGCCATCAGCTCACTTCACCTCCACAGCAGTGTTTGAAGGCAGCCAAGGAGGAGATACTTATGTTCATGCTTCCTATTTCACGGATGTGGAAAGTGAGGCGCACCTTGTCCCCCGTGTGCTGAATCCCAGCTGCTTTCTGGGCTTCTCCATGATAAGCAACCTTCTGGGGCTCTGGAATGTTCATCTCTTAATGTCCCATACCTAGAAGGAAGTGGCTCTGTCTCTAGCAGCGTGCTTTTAGGCACGCCTTCCAAGTACACAGATAGAAATGTATAGATCCCTGTGTCCTCATCTCTGTTTTAACTGTTGACTCCCTTATGAGGAGATTTTAGATCTTCCTCACTGGAGGCCTAGGGGTGGTGTGTCACCCCCAGGCCAGTAGTCCTGAGCTGGAGAGCGCAGGCCAGCAAGCAGCACTCCTCTATCGTCTGGGTTTTGGTACCTGCCTTGAGTTCCTGCCCTGAATCCCTTTCACGATGGACTGTAAGCTGTAAGATGAAATAAACCATCTTCTCCCCAAGTCACTTTGGTTGTGGTGTTTATCACAGCAACAGGAAGCAAACGTGCTGTATCTAAGTGCTTAGCTCAGGTTTTGGAACATGATGGGCACTCTGTAAAAGTACAGTTTTTGGCTAAGAATACAGAAGAATGAGAGTGAATGGAGACAGGGATGTGAGCGAGCGGGGGATCGGTCAGTTTATTTGTTTAGTTTTTCTACACGGCATACATGCTTCAGTCTCAGTGACACCCTGACACTCCTGCATGGAATCACCCCCTCCCCACGGCATTTGTTCTCAATGGTCCTACAGATCAGGTGCGTCCTCCCAGCAAGCCAACGACAAAGCTAGTACTTCCTCTCCTAGAACTGGGAATTCTCAGTGTTCCAAGAACAGCGTGGATCCAGGTGAGTGACAACACTCTGCCACCTGCCCCTCTCCCAAGCCGCTTCCCCTATGTTCTGACCTTTCTATCAACCGCTCCACATCACCCTCAACACATCACCTTTTTGACTGAGTCAGCAAATGCTGCTTTATCCTGTGAAGATGGCATGTTAATGGACAGGAGATGTCTCGATTGCATAGACGAAAGGTTGGACGGGTGGAGGCTGGAGTGGGTGAGTGGCCGGGTGGTACAGAGGGTAAATGGAGGAACACAGAACTGCCTATGGAAGGAGCGCACGAGCTGGGTGGTACAGTGAATCTCCAGGATCCAGAAAATGAAGGGACCAAAAAAAAAAAAAAACCCTTCCAGCCTTACCCACAGGAGGAGTACTATGTGCTGACTTTCGGGGAAATAGGCATCCAGTTCTAACTCTCTCCAGTGCACGAGAAATCACCTACTATTTTATTTTTTAAATGAGAAGGAAAGGGCCTCAAGGTGGTACTGTTACCCCTCTACTTCTCTGCTGAAGAAACCAAGATTCACAAAAGCCTTGCCAAATCTCGCAGCTTCTCACAGCTAGGTCTAGCACACGGTTGGGACTAGAATCTAGGCCTCCTACATCTGGGGTCCCTTGCTCACTCCACATCCAAAGCACATGTTAGGAAGAATGACTAAGGTGTAGAATTTCCAAACTCCAACTTAACAAAATTCCCCAAGGGGACTTCCCTACCCACCAGAGCATCCCTAATACTACAGACCTAGGGAGGTTCTGAGGGGAGAAGATTCTGATGGCTTTGGAGCTGATGGGGTGGGCAACGGAGGAAGGCGAGGCAGCATAGAATAACCAGGAATCGGAGATGCCCACCTATGAGATTGGAAGAAAGTCATAGGGAACCAGGGACTTTCCTGGGCCAGGTCAAAAAAGGGACAGAATCCAGGGACTTTTGTCACTGTCTTTATAAGCCCGTCTGTCAAAATCAGCCTGTGGGGGTGAGGCAGCCTGTGGGGGCGGGGCAGCCAGGAAGGGAGAAGAGGCATGGTAGGCAGAGTATTCAGGACTGATGTCTTCCTAGATAGAATAATCTCTCACGGGTCTAGCCTGAGACTTGGAGTTTATTCAAGGGTCTAGCCTGACGCTTGGAGTTGATGGCATCACTTTCTGCTTTCCACGCCTCACCTGTGCCTCCAAAGTATCAGCTGACACGAATTCTCTCCTGAGGAGCAGAGAACGGTAGGAAAAAAGTGTTGAAGCGTGGAAGTTTGAGGACTGGTTTTTAAGTATATGTCTACTGAGAGCCAGCAATAGGCCATTGCCTGATTGCCTCATTGGTCCTCCTGGGTCTTCTAGGACTGGGTACCCGTTCATTGCCCAGGTTCCCTAAGAGAAACCAAAGAGTAGATTTAACAAATGGTGCAGAGACAGAAAGGGCTATCTGATTTCAAATTCAAGTCTGCCTTGCTCCAACAGACTTCCTTCTGGAGGGGAGGGGCAGCAGAACCGAGGGGCCGCACTCTGGCAGTAAGCATTCCTAAAGAGTAAAGGATAAAGAATTTCACCAGGGGTATGAAACAAAAAAAGGGAATCCTCTGAGCCACATGCAAAGGAAAACAATGAAAATGCACTCTTCTCAGGGCAGAGGAGGCCTAAAGTTATCTGTTGATGAGCAATTTTGGAAGAACACATGCTCCCACCACCCTGGCCTCGCTCCCGTGACCCTCGTGGGGGCTCCTCTCTGACCCACACACACGCTCATCAGCAAACATACCGCATGCGGTCTCCAGCTGCAGAAAGCAAGTGCGTGCTCAGAGCCTGTGTGGTGAAGGTGAGAAGAGCTGCCGGGGCTAGGCTGCAAACCTCGAGCTTGAATGTGGTTGAGAGCCGGCATTAGAGACAGGGGTAATGACTAAGGTGTCACCATTGGAGTGCCTTGTCCAACAGGACCCTCTGGAAGCAGAGGGTGGGAGCCAGCAGCTTGCTGTCTCAGTTGTAAGAAAGAAGAAAGGGATCCAATCAAGAAGCATACTCCAATTTACATATGGGGAAACTAAAGCCCTTGGGACAAAACAGCTTTGCTTCTGGCTTTCCTGGGAGCCAGATGTCTAGAAACTGGACTTTCCCTGCTTCAGACACATTGGTAGGAGTGGCCAGAAGAGCCAGCGCTGACCCACATAGACCTGGGGAAACCCCTTGTCTGACTAAAGCACTAAAGCTCTGGGATTCATGTGAAATGGGATTTGATTTTCTTTGACTGCAACTGGCTTCATAACATCAATCTGACTGGGCCGAGAGCCAGCTCAGCTTGGGAAAAGAGTCCAATGAAAGAAAATACTAGACCAGGCTAGGGGATGAGTAGCACATGGCTGAAGGACTGTGGGCTATCAGGGAGGCTTATGTAAACACACACCATGGGTGTGAGGGTTGATAAAAGCTGGCAAAAGGACTCAGAAGCCCACAAGTGTATCTGTTCCGGTCTCTAAAAAATAGTCAAAAAAATCATTTTATCTTAAATGGTTTGATTAACCAACATAGATTTTGTGCAGTTTCTCAATTCATAGAGGAAGACGTAGGACCAAAGGAAATAGCAAGTTGCTCGAAGTCACTAATAAGCAATAGAGAGCAGACAGGGGAAACAATGCTGCATGGCTTCATGAATATACACAGTCTTAAGAAACAAGGAACAGATCTGCAGTTATACGGGGCAGGGAGGAGGGGGCATGGAAGGATGGTGGCCCCGGGTACACAGAGCTGCAGTAATCCAGGATGAATAAGTCTGCAATCTAAAACACAGCATGGAGACTGCAGTTAGTCACACCATGTCTGGCACTGGAAATTTGATGGGAGATTTCAGATGCTCATACTACATAAATACAAAATGGTGACTATATGAGAAGACAAGTATGTTCATATGCCTTCTGTAAACATGTCACTATGTCAAAATTTCATGATACACCATTAATATACATTGTTTTATTTTTAAAATGGGAAATAAATAATAGATCTGGATTTTCAACTCTAGAAAGCCCAGGTGCTTAGTCAACATGCCATAAGAAATGATTGAGACTAACTCACTGCTGATTTAGTATCTGTCCTATCCAAACATTTGCTGGAAAGAAGGAGAAGAATACAAAGGACAAACAGAAGCCAAACACGATAAGATACTGTGCTCAGGACTAGAGAGATCGTGAAGAGCACTGGTTACTCTTACAGAGGACCTAGGTTTGATTCCCAGCACCTACACTGGGCAGCTCACAACTGCCTGTAACTCCATTTCCGGGAGACCCAACACCCTCTTCCAGCCTCCAAGAGCACTGAACACACATGGTACACATACTGACAAGCAGATGCACACACATACACATAGAAGAAAATAAACTTCTAGAAGATCCTATGCACACAGAGTTAAGAGACAAGTCTGGAATCCCAGCACCGTGAAGAATGAAGTGGTGCCGGAGAACAGTTCTATATCTGTCAATTATGTTTTAAATAAACACTGATTGGTCGGTAGCCAGGCAGGAAGTATAGGCGGGAAAACCAGACAGGAAGTAGGGGTGGGGCAATGAGAACAGGAGAACTCTGGGAAGAAGGAAGCCCATTCCTTGCAGTCCTGCCCAGACCACGGAAGAAGCAAGATGTGACCTGCCCCACTGAAAAGGGTACCAAGCCATGTGGCTAACATAGATAAGAATAATGGGTTAATATAAGAACTAATATGGGGCTGGAGAGATGGCTCAGTGGTTAAGAGCATTGACTGCTCTTCCAGAGGTCCTGAGTTCAATTCCCAGCAACCATATGGTGGCACACAACCACCAGTAATAAGATCTGGTGCCAACTTCTGTCTGCAGGGACACATGCAGGCAGACCATTGTATACATAATAAATAAATAAATCTTTTAAAAAAAAAGAACTAATACAAAGCCTGAGCTAATGGGCCAATGAGTTTATAACCTAATGCAGACTCTCTGTGTGATTTTCTTTGGGGGCTTACCGGCTGTTGGAACTGGGCAGGACATAAACCTCAACAAGCCGGCCCTCATGTTACAGTGAAGGTTAAGGTCAGGCTGAGTTACAGTGTGAGCTCTTTCTCAACACAAAGGACAAGAGACAAGGCAGTGAAGAGGTGGCTCTCAATGAAGGAGTATATATTTACTTGTGTATTGTCTGTCTCACTCCTCCCACTCCATCTCAGAGCCTTAACAAGAGCTGCTGTTTCTCTAGAAACAATGAAGGGTGGTAGAAGGTGCTCACCAACTCCGTGAGATCTATCATTGCAAGTTATGACCATAAGGTACATACTTAAATCTTCTAAAGTTGAACCAACCCCCTCAAAAGCTCAAACTCAGAATTCACCTGCCTCAGCCTCCCAAGTGTTGGGACTACAAGGTAGATGTAATGGTACATATTTGTAAATCCCAGTATTCAGGGAGCACAGGCAGGAGGACTGCTTCAAGTTCAAGTCCAGCCTTGTCCATATAGTAAGTTCATCTCAGCCATGGTTTCGTAGAAAGAACCAGTCTGCCTCAAAAAGAATAGTGAGAAAGAAAGAAAGAAAGAAAGAAAGAAAGAAAGAAAGAAAGAAAAGAAAGAAAGGGGATAAGGAGGGAGGGAGGAAAAAAGGAAGGGAGAGGATGAATGAATGAAAGAAAAAGAGAAAGAAAGGTAAAAAAGAAAGAGAAAGAAGGAGGAGGAGGGAGGAAGAAGGAAGCAAGCAAGCAACAGCAAAAAGTATTTTCAGTATTTGGTTACTCTTCAATATTCAATTTGGTCACTGCTGATAAGTACTTATCTCTTATTCAGAAACCAATTTCAGCCCCTATCCGCTGGCTAAATTGTCCCTAATTCTGAATTGATGATGCACCAAATCCTTTGGAATGGCTGAGGTCCCTACCTCTAACCCTGTGGTTCAAGTAGTCCTTATTCTTTAATATTGAGTTATACTTATAGATAGAGGACCAAAGTGAGACACAGGATAGATGGCTTCATAACGCTTAACATGATGGTAACAGTCTCCACCCACCTGTCATCTGACCGCATGGTACGTGTGTCAAAGGGCTGACAGACAGAGAATTCCAGATTGCCCAGAACTTGAGCTCAGATCCATTCCCACCATGGCATGGCCTACTGGAATTACCATCCACTAGTTCATCTACCTGGACCTACATCCATTTGCTTGTCCACTGTCTATCTGGACCCAGTCCTCCCTTTCACTGCTACAGCATCCATATGCTCCTATAACTGGGACTAGACTCTGAGGTTTGGCTCTGACATGTGACCCTGAAGTTTGATTCTGCAGTAGGCACCTCCAGCAGATCTCAACAGTTTTTAATCTTTAATTCCATAGACACTCTTCTGAAGCCCTATCAGTTCCCTTAGCTCCTAGGTAGATATATAGATGATAAATAGATTGATATTATAAATAGATGGACAGAAAAGACACAGGCTCTTTTATTCCTGTTTTAACAACTAATGTTAACCCTCAGATCATACAGTAAATACCTCTATATCTACCTGGTTATCAAGGGAATCAGGATTACTTGACAAATTGCTGTCAGCAAACCCACTATCCCTTCTTAATTTACTATCAATAAAGTTTAATGTTGTAGAATGGCACAAGTGTGTTCTGTTTCTGATATAGTGCACGCATGACAAACACCCTTCTATGGAGAAAATAGGAAGAACTTGGGAAGTTGGCAAGTGAAGATCAATAGGTCTTGACCTTAACTTAACTGACCCCCATCTGCCTCAAGGCAGAGGGCCTTCTTGGGAAGGACGATCTGTGGATGCCGCAGAGGAAGCACCCTTGTGGGGATTTTTTTCCCCACTGTGCTTGGCCAGAGAGAAAACGGATAGTTAACCCTGGACTAGAGGGCAATAGAGGCAGAGTCATACACTTCTGGAGGAGATTTCAGTTTTCGTTTCCGTTCTGTGTATTTCACTTGTGACAGCAGCTAGTGTCTGGTGTCTACTGTGAAAACTCCCCCAGCCCAAGGGAGGGGACACTTCCCCTGCCGCCCTGGCGTCCTATAAAAGGTCTGCCTGAGCTGCAGAGCATCCCTGCAGAGGATCCTGAGACAACGAAGGCATCTCCCACAGCCTCTGCCCTGGGTACCATGAAGATCTCCGCAGTTGCCCTCACCGTCATCCTCACTGCCGCCACCCTCTGTGCTCCTGCATCTGCCTCTCCACGTAAGTCCAGGGCTCTGACCACCACAGTTCACACTGTCTAGGTGCCCACCCCATCCTGCCACCCCAGATCTTCCCCTCTGTCCAGTCATAGTGTGCGTACTGCCTCAGCCCCATGTCATTCTTATATATTACTGACAGTGATCTTGTCATCCCTGTTAGGTCTCTAAGCCACATTATGGCAGGATGCTTCCCCCACAATGAACTTGTCTGTGTCTCCACAGTCTACACTATGAACTCTGCAGCCACCCCTTAGGTGTGGACTGGTAAGGCAGGCAGGGTAGCTCAGGCTGACCTTGAAAAATGACTCACTTATATCTGTCACCAGGATGGTTTCTAAGAAACGTCTAATACTTTTTTTAAAGTGCCTGAGGTGTATGAGGTGTGATAGTCTCTTGTTTCATAGATAGAAAAGAAATGGGGTTTGGAGAGAGAGAGAGAGAGAGAGAGAGAGAGAGAGAGAGAGAGAGAAAGGAAGGTGAACTAAGTGCCTATACAGGTCAGGAATCATGCAGATTCCTTTACTTGTGCCATCCTGTTTAATACAACTAGGCTTCCAGTGGCTGTTCTTGACTTACAGTGGGAAACAGAGGCCCAGGGAGACAGATTCTTGTCTAAGGGTGCACTCTGCTGGAGTGTGGAAACTGGTATTCCAAGCAGCCCTATCTGGCTGGGAAGATAAGCCCCGCAGCTCTGCTGCCGGATGACAATTGTGACGCTGTGTGACATCTTGAATTGCCTGACCACCAAGAGCTTCTCTGTTCAGGGCCCTTCACTACAGCCCAGCCAGACCCTGGGGTGTGACAGGCGCTTTCAGGCCCCATATAGGATCATAAGTTATAGTCTTTGGATGCTTCCCTAGATTGTGTTCTACACCCCAAAGAAACTAAGCTTGGAATCCACTAGGGGAGCTGGAAGAACAAGGCAGAGGGTCCAGAGCAGAAAAGGTGTCCAGCAGGGTGATGGTACAAGGGATAAGGCACAAACTTGGCTCAGGGACCACGTAGGGTTTGAACAGATCCTTTCCGGCTGCTGTTGAAATCTCCAGTGTGGTAACTGTGTCCTCTGAGCCTCCATTTCTGCCAGGATAGATGACAACAGACACTACTTTTGAGATAAATCACGCCGAGGGCCCAGCCCAGTGTCCAGTGTAGCTAACCTTTAATAAAAGGCTCTCCTTCCTCTTCCTCTCTTCCTTCCCCCAGATGGCGCGGACACCACTCCCTGCTGCTTCTCCTACCTCTCCCTCACGCTGCCTCGCGCCCATGTCAAGGAGTATTTCTACACCAGCAGCAAGTGCTCCAACTCCGCAGTCGTGTGAGTCTCAGCCCTGTGGGTTCCCCTTTGGGGTACAGAAGCCCTGACCACCCCACCCCACCCCTGCCGTGCTCTGACTATAGCCCTGTCACGACCTTTCTCGGAGAGTGCCCCTTATCATCTCCACCCACCCTGTAGGATCCTCAAGGATCCATGGCTCCTCACCTCCACCTCAGTCACCAGCTGTAACATAAAAAGAACTAGACACAGTCTTCTTCCGGCAGTGCTTCTCGATCTGCCCATTGCGACCCCTTTGGCAAACCTCTATGTCAAAAATATTTACATTATGACTCATAACAGTAGCAGCACTGCAGTTGTAAAGTAGCGACGGAAATATTCTTATGGTTGGGGTCACCACAGCATGAGGAACTGTACTAAAAGGTTGCAGCATTAGGGAGGTTGAGAACCACTGCCTTAGAGGATCCTGCCTACCCTGACAGACACAGTTCCTAGAACGCAAACTTTGGTGGCAGTTTTTACGTGAGCACAAGCTGAAACGTCCTGGAGAAGATCCACTCCACCATCCCTCTCCAGTTAAGAGCCCAAAGTTTCCATAGTTCACACCCAATACAGCTCAGCTATTGCTGAGGAAATAGGCAGGGTCAAGGACGTGTGTCCTATCTGTCACATCTATGTATACATGTCTAAACTGTGCATAGCCCTGACAGGTATGTGCAAGTCTCTCCGTGTAATGAAGCTCAGATTCAGAGGCGTTTGTTTCAGTGCTGCACAGAAAGTGAGGGATGGAGCCTGTCTTCTAGGGCTCCCTCTTCCTGTTACAAAGCAAAGTCATTAGTGACAAAAGCTGAAGAGACAGTTAAGATGCTAATGAGTCACAGAATGAAGATGGAGAGCTACAGAGATGGCTCAATGGTTAAGAGCACTTGCTGCTCCTGCAGAAGATCCAGGTTCAACTCCCAGCATTCACATGATGGTTCACAATTATCTGCAACTCCAGTTCCAGGGGATCCAATGCTCTTTCTCCTAACCTCCTCAGGCACCAGGCACACATATAGTACACATACAGACATGCAGATGAAATATACACATAAAATAAATCCAAAAATAAAAGAAGAATATGGGACAATAAAAGATTGAAAAGTTGGGTCTGGAGAGGTGGCTCAGAGGTTAAGAGCACTGACTGCTCTTCCAGAGGTCCTGAGTTCAATTCCCAGCAAACACATGGTGGCTCACAGCCATCTGTAATGAGATCTGGTGCCCTCTTCTGGCCAGCAAGCATGCAGACAGACAGAACACTGTATACATAATAAATAAATAAATCTTTTAAAAAAATTGAAAAGTGTTAATCCAAGAAATATTTTAATATATATTTATTTATTGTGTATACAGTGTTCTGCCTGCATGTATGACTGCACACCAAAAGAAGGCACCAGATCTCATTATGGATGGTCATGAGCCACCATGTGGTTGCTGAGAATTGAACTCAGGACTTCTGGAAGAGCAGCCAGTGCTCTTAACTACTGAGCCATTTCTCCAGCCCCAATCCAAAATGTTTTGTGACCCTGATTCTAAAAGTGTAATATTAATATTTAGTATTACTAAATTTAGCTCTAAAAATTAGCATTTTAAAAAACTATCCCTTGAGCATCTATTATGAGCAGGCAGAGATAAATAAAATTGTGATCCTTGGCTTTGGAGATTTTATTTAGTAAGACCTGTAAGTGGGACACAAAATGACTAAAGCATCCTATAAAACATTATTAAGAGAGGAGAGGGTGTGTCCAGCTTCAAGGGTGAGAGGGGACAGTTCAGAGGTGAGTACTGTAAAATGCTATTCATGGAAAGATTAGGAGAAGTGTGGGGGTGGGGTGTATCTAAGAACATGTTCACAGGCTTCTAATTTGGTTTGTAGGGACACAGGAAGAGAGCAGAGAGCCTTGAGTGTCAGAAAACTGAAGAAAAGCATCGAGCTGGCCAGAGTCAAAATGACCTGGAACAGGGAAAGCCTAGGAGAAGGTCTAGATAAGAGGTTGATGAAATCACCCACATGTGCAGTTTTGTAGGCTGAGTGGTACCCGGAGACAAGAAGAAACAAGAGTCAGGAGATTCGGAGGCTGAATCAGCCAGGGATTTATGGTCAGGAACGAGAGATAAGGGTGGTGCTGAGGTTTCGATGCAGGGATGGAGAGGTGTGCGGGTGTGCAGGTCTGTCACAGGCTTTTCTGTTAGACCACCAACCAGCTCCCAAAGCAAGACAGAGACTTAGGAACGCTTGGCCTTATCTTATGACTGCCCCGCTAGTTCTTATAGCTTAGCCCGTTTCTCTTCATCTACACTTTGCCTTGGGCTCTTTACCTTTCTTTTCTTCTGTATCTCTTCCTTTCACTGCTTCTCCTCTCTGACTGGCTGCCACTGCCTGGCTTCTGGCCCGGGGTGTATCCCTCACTTTCTCCCTTGTTCTCTCCTCCTTCTCCCTCAAGCCTAGATTTCTCCTCCTCATTTTCTCTCTGCTCACCAACCCACCTATCATTTCTCTGCCTAGCTATTGGTCATTCAGTTCTTTATTAGAGCAATCAGGTGACTTAGGCAGGCAGGCAAGGTGAAACAAATGCAACACATCTTTACATAATTGAATAAGTGCAGCATAAACAAACGCAACACGCCTTCACATAGTTAACATTCTGCAATACAAACAAACGTAACAGTTAAAGTTAACATTTACCTAGTTAAAGTGTGTTCCACAACACAAGTCTAGAGGGCAAACTGTGTAAACAGGAAGAACCCAGGCAAAGTTGCAGCAAGACAATCCGTGGAGATGTCCGATGGAGTGTAAGCGAAGGGCTGAGGAGAGAGTCCAGGAGCTGCCAACAAAAAGAGGCTAGGCCACATTGTCTTGGTCATCCCTGGCTACAGAGCTGGTCTGCCCTGTTAGAATCCTGGTTATGTCATTGGGGCCCCTCAGCCTCTCGGCCGTAGTTCCAAAGAGGATAATTACAGCACTTTGGGGGGGGGGGGTGCGGGTTAGGTCATAGAGAGAACAATAGTCCTTAGACCATCCCCTGACACAGAATGGGTATAGAGAATTATCAACCTGCTATTGTCATTATCTAAATGGTCTGGTGTGTGTGTGTTAGAAAAGAATGCAATCATCCATCCACTCACTCATTTAATAAATGTTCACCAAGCATCAACTATATGCCAGGCCTGGGGCCGGAGCTGGAGAGAAGAGAACTCAAGGGGGGCAGTGTCCTTGAGGACACCTGCTCTTATGAGGCAGGTAGAAAGCGAAGTCAGATGAGCAAAGGGCCCCAAAAACAGGAGGGAAGGAAGGGAAGACTTACCCAAGATGACTTGTTCTTTGGTATCACACGCCACATAAAGGAGGAGGAAATGGAAGCCCAAGAAATTCTGACTGCGGGAGTTGTTATCCTGGTCCTTTGACTCCCCAGCTACGGGCTGAGAGTGCCAATAAGAGCCACTAGCAAGTCCTAGAGTCCCCTCTTAATTTCCTCAACTCAGGTTCTGATTTAAGTACAATCAATACTCAACTTCTTTAAATTCAGCACTCAGCATAAGGCCTAGAGCAAGGGAAAGGGCCAAGAAAAGGCCAATGCTTGGCCTACTCCATGCTGAGTTTTAGATTTGTGTGTGTTTGTAGGGAATTAACACAAATGAAACTCTGCCTGTAGCTGGGAGCCTTTAGTTCCAACAGAAAAAGAAATGTCTTCTAAAAGGAAGAATACAGCCCTGAGCTACAACAAAGCCCTACTCACTTCCCACGACCATTTCCCTTTATGCTTTTTATTCTCCTTATACAAAAAAGCTGCCCCCCACTGTTAACTTCTTCTTCTCTCCTACAGCTTTGTCACCCGAAGGAACCGTCAAGTATGTGCCAACCCAAAGAAGAAGTGGGTTCAAGAATACATCAACTATTTGGAGATGAAGTAGAATAGAGGGTTTCTTGAGCCTGATCCTGTATCACTTACCTGTCCTTGCTTGCTCTAGTCCTAACCAGCTTGGGGATGGCACTCATCAACCCCCTACTCCCACTCATTCCTGGGAGGGCATAGATGCTACCATATCTTAGAGATTACAGCAGTATCCTCCCCTAGAGCCTAGGAGGTCTACTGAGGCCCTGCCCATGACAACAGGAAGTCCCCAGACTTTGAGCTTCAGGCTTCTCAGCTTGGTTTTGGGACCAGGAAAGAAGCCTGTGGCTCTCTCAAGCAAAGAAGGAAAATGGAGACCCCATACACAAACGTTCATATCTCAGGCCCTCACAGGCTCTGCGCAGCAAACCCAAGAAATCAGCATTTCATTAAAATTTCTGATACAAGGACCACGCTGTTTTCTGGTTTGATTTCTTCCTAAGGAGCCCTCTTTCCTACAAGTATTAAGCATGCAGAGATCAGGGCACACACCTGATAGCAACATCAAACGTATGATCTGTGCAGTCAGCAAGGCTGGGAGCCAACACCCTCTGGAAATTAAGCATAGGTAGGCAAAGCTGGTAAAGTAGCCAGTGACTTACCTACTAGGGCTGGAATCTAAGCATCATGATGTACAACCTATAAGTCTCCAAGGGTTTATCTGGATCCCGGCCACAACACCTCCCTGCTTCCTCAGGCTTTGACTGACCCTTCTACCTTTGCCTGACCCATGCCTTATCTCCAGTGAGCTCCTCTAACACTATTACTGTCCCTAGAAGATGACTTAAGGACAATTTCAGAGGCGTACATTATTTTAGATAAGGTTTTTAATAACTGTAGCAACTGTACCAGCACTGGGGGGGGGGTAGTCCTCCTTTCCCACCTATGTGTCCCTTCAGGTGAACACATATAGGTAACAGATGCAGTCATAGTTTAGATAACATTAGCTGAGCACTATGTGCCAAACATTGACTCAGCCCCTCACATCCATCGCCCTCTTTCATTTTATAACCTTAGGGGTAGGCACTAATAGTAGATCTGTTTACAGTACAAAACTGTATTCATTTTTAAATTATGTGTGTGAGACAGACAGACGACAGGGCACTAATAGTAGATCTGTTTACAGTACAAAACTGTTTTCATTTTTTAAGATTTATTTATTTATTTTATGTATGAGTGCTCTATCTGCATGTATGACTTTGTGCCAGAAGAGGGCACCAGATCTTATTACAGATGGCTGTGAGCCACCATGTGGTTGCTGGGGATTAAACTCAGGACCTCTGGAGGAGCAGTCAATGCTCTTAACCTCTGAGCCATCTCTACAGCTCTAAAGGTTTTTTTTTTTTTAAGAGTAACAAAGATTTGGGGCTGGAGAGATGGCTCAGCAGTTAAGAGCACTGGCTGTTTTTCCAGAAGACCTGAGTTCAATTCCCAGCAACCACATGGTGGCTCACAACCATCCATAATGAGATCTGGGTGCCCTCTTCTGCCCTGCAGGTGTACATGCAGACAGAACACTGTACATAATAAATAAATAAATCTTTAAAAAAAGAAAAAAAAGAGTAACAAAGATTTATCTTATTTTTATTTGTGTGTATGTGTGATCTATATGAGGTACCCATGGAGGCCAGGACAGAGCAGCAGATCCCCTGGAGCTGGAGTTAAGGACAGTTGTAAACTGCCATATGGGTTCTGGGAATTGAACCTGGGTCCTCCAGAAGAGAGACCAGTGCTCTTAACCACTGAGCCATCTCTCCAGTCCTTTTGTTTGTTTCTTTCTGTTTCTTCAAGACAGGGTTTCTCTGTAGCTTTGGAGCCTTTCCTAGAACTTGCTCTGTAGACCAGGCTGGCCTTGAACTCACAGAGATCCACCTGCCTCTGCCTCCCGAGTGATGGGATTAGAGTCATGTGCCACCACCGCCCATGTTTTCATTTTTAAATTGTGTGAGAGATAGAAAAACGGACACACACACACACACACACACAGGATTAGGAAATGGACATGTGAATGGGTTTCAACTTCTCCTTTTTCCTTCTCGTGAGGGCCGGCGTCAACTCAGGTAAACAGGCTTGCGCAGCCAACATCTTTAACCCCTGAGCCATCTCATCACCTCAACACTCAGTAAAACTCATGGGAACATGGAATCTGCCCAAAGCTCCACAAACAAAAGGAAAACAAAGTTAAAAAGTTTCTAAACCCACTATATCTAATACAAAGGCCTCTACACTTCCCCATGCTCAATTTACAAAATTTTAAACACAAAAATTTACAAATAAAATTTAAAAATTCTCCCCTCTCCTCTAGTATACACATTTTTTTCTGAGCCACTCAAAGCTGCATTTGCAAAACCACTATGATGCTAAGGGTTTCAGTATCATCTACTAATGACAAGAACATTTCATATAACCACAGAGTGAAAACACAGGAAACTAACATTGACACTACTATTTTCTAAAACGTAGTCATCAAATATACATTATCACACCTTCCCACTGTCTCAATAATGCCCTCTTTAGCAAATTTTTTTTAAAGTAAGAATCTGATTCAGGCCAGGAATAGTGGTGCACACCTTTGATCCCAGCACTAGGAAGGCAGAGACAGGCAGATCTCTGAGTTTGAGGCCAGCATGGTCTACAGAGAGAGTTCCAGGACAGTCAAGGCTACACAGAAAAACCTTGTCTCACGGGGGGGGGGGGGGAAGGGTTGTGGTGAGGGAACTAATTCCGTATACACACTATATTTAGTAAAATATCTTTTTAGTATTATTTTTAAAACAAACAAAATAACAGGATCTCACTGTGTAGCCCTGGCTGCCTGGAACTGGGTATGTAAATCAGGGTAGCCAGGAACTCCCAGGGATTCACCTGCCTCTGCCTTTTGAGTGCTGGGATCTAAGGCATGTGCTATCATGCCTGTCCTTTTTAGTGTTCTTTAACATACTTTTTGGCTTTGTGTGTGTGTGAGAGAGGGGGTGGTTCCTGTGTAGCCCTAAGTTGCCTGGAACTCCCAGTGTAGATGAGGGTGGCCTGGAATTTAGGGTAATCCCCTCCATCTCTGACGCAGAGCTTACATGGCTGACCCATCATGCCCAGCCATTGTTTATTGAGTAATATCTCAGAACACAGCCCAGACTGGCCTTGAGCTTTCAGGCTGGGATTACAAGTGTGTGCTTCATCACCTGACTGAACATCACATTTTTTTTCGGGGAGGGGGTCCTTAGGAGCATTGAAATTGTTTAGATGTTTAGCTTATACTTTTGTATTTTGTATATTGAAGTAATTTTGGTAGGAATTCCATTTGAGCGACACTGTCTTCATCTGTGTAGCACATACAAGCATATCATGTCACTTTACTTCTATTAAGTGCGATGACTCAATTATCCATATTTTTGATTTTTTAGATTTGTTTATTCCACTTTATATGTATGAATGTTTTGCAAGCATGCATGCATGTTTCTCCACATGTGTGCTTGCTGAATTCCCTGTAACTGGGGTGACAGATGGTTGTCAGTCACCACGAGTGTGCTGGAAATTGAATTCAGGTCCTCTGCAAGGGCAACAAGTGCTAACCAATGAGCCACCCACTTCCTTAGCCCTAATGATCCATACTTTCTTGATAGATAGTGTCATGCTTAATTTTGGTTGTCAAGAAATGAGTCCAGCCTGGCCGTAGTGCCACACACCTTTAATCCCAGCCCTCGGGAGGCAGAGGCAGGTGGATCTCTATGAGTTCAAGGCCAACCTGGTCTACAAAGCAAGTTCTAGGACAGCCAGAGTGTTACACAGAGAAACCCTGAATGAGTATGGAATCAAGCCACTGGCATACCTGGAAGGGATTTCCCTTTTCCTTTTTAAGCATAAATTTAAAAATTATATTTATTTTATGTGTATGAGTGTTTACCTGCATGTCTGTGCACCTTGTGTGTTCTTATAAACCATCGTAAGTTGCCATGTAGGTGCTGGGAACCAAACCCAGGTCTTCACTAATGCTCTTACCTGACGAGCTACCTATCCAGCCTCTTAACCAGCTTATTAGCAGTAGGAAGATCTACCTTTAATGAGGGCAGCACCACAGGGCTAGGCCCTGGGCTGAACGAAGAGAATGTGATAAGCACAGTGTTCTCGCTGTGACTGACAGGCTGCTGCCATAATGGATTGCAACTTGAACCATGATATAAAGAAACCCTTTCATCCGTAAGTTGCCTCTATCAAAGCATTTTAACCACATCAACAGAAAAGAAAAGAAGATACACAGTAAGATTCCTGCTGTGTATTGACCTACTACACGCCAGCACTGTTAGATACCGGGGTGGAGTCAGGAGGGGAAGGTAGCTTGGGGAGGAAGGCCTTCAGAAATGGCATAGCACTGAAACGGATTCGAAAGGTCTGAGTCAGGTAGGAAGGGAGGGAAAAGGCCGCAAGGTAGATGGAACAAAACAAGCAAACAGAAGAGATATGAACGGCAGCTCCTGACCACACAGCCTTCTACCAGCAAGGAGGGATGTGCGAATAAATGAGGTTTTTCTATCCCTGTCATTTTCCTGAAGGCAGTCCTGTGAACAACCTGCCCCTCACATGGGCTGATTTAAACTTAGTGGTTCACAAACACACGCCGGGGCCCCTCAAAGCCACTGGAGTCGTAGGTGACTCTGCCACTTTCCTGCTGGGGGAAACGAAGTTCGGCGAGCAGTTCAGTCAGCAGGCCAACAGGGGCCAGCAGTGGGGCTCAACAACGGTTCTGTTTCCATAGGCAACCCGGTTGCTCAGCTCTCGGGAGCTTCCCTCTCTAGAAGTCCGGTGTCTCCCTGGTTTCTCTTTGCCAGCGGAAGGAAGGGCCTCGTCTAGCTGTGCCCCACTTTGCTTCACGTCCTTGAATTTTTTGTCAGTCCTGGTTCACCTCTGCCCTACACCAAAGAGGATGGGCCATGAAAACCAGGCCAATTTCTCTCAACTCCCCAAGTCAATGTTCAACTACCCATGGCTGGAATATCGACACCGGAACAAAAGTGAGGACCGGAATGGAAGGACTGGAGCCAGGGGCGGGGCCTGATAAAGTAAAGCTAGCTATCTAGACCCAATCTCAGACACGGCATTGGGTTTAGCGAATCCTTGGGAAAGGCCAGGGCAGGCCTTTGAACATGTGACTCCCCACAGCCCTCACACTAAGTCTCTGTTTCCTCAGTAGGACTTACTGGATTATTCAGCCCCCAGCTTCTCCCATATTTGTGCCTTGCTCCCTGCACCAACTCTCACACCCCAATTCTTGGCAGAAGATCTTCCCTAAGTCCAGTGTTCTTACCCCAACTTTTCTGGTTAACTTTTTTTTTTAATTTCTAATTTTTGAGACAGGGTTTCTCTGTGTAGTCTTGACTGTCCTAGAACTTCGTTCTGTAGACCAGGTTGGCCTCCACCTCAGGGATTTGCCTGTCTCTGCCTCCCGATTAAAGGTGTGCGCCACCACCACCCGGCTAACTCTCGCTTACAAGCAAGACTTGGTCTGTATCATCCTAGGAAATATGTGCTCCCCAGCCCTCAGGGTGCCTCGCAGCCATACTGCCTGTGTGTATTTCCATATGAGTTTCCCTTTGTAAATCACTACACACCAGGAGTTTTGCCTCAAATGCTAGACCAGTCCTTCCCAAAATGTCCCAGAGTGGTCAGATCAAAGCCTGGAGAATCAGCTACTAGGAGATCGAGTGCCAGAACTCTGGACTTTCGCGTGCCTTCCAGGCAAGTTTAACACCTATTCACATGTGAGAGACAGAGCTAGAGCAAACAGTCCTCACCTTTAACTGACTATGGGATGGATCTTCAGGCGAGCGTCCCCAAAATGCCCAGGTTCTATTACCACGAATATAACGCAGATTAGCCTGATACAGGGCCTAGGCGTGTTCAACTATCATTCCAATAATTCTGATATGCAGCCAGGGTTGAGAACACTCTGCTAGTCCTGTGTTCCTTAAATGTCAATGACATGGAAGACTCTGAAGCTGTTGGGAGCATTTCTAAAAGGCTCACAGGCCTAATACTGACGGGGACGCACCACCCTGGGTCGTGGGGAAATACCTAGTGCTAGGATTTACTAACTGTAGAACAAATGAGTACCTCAACAAAGAGCTTGACCCCACGTTTTTAACTCCTGTCTTGTCTGTACCACGCATATATCCTTTCTGCTCTTGCCAGAATTCAGAAGGGCCATGGCTCCTGTTCATCTGCCCTTGTCCTGTTACAAGGTAAGTAACTTTCGTTACCTTAGGAGCTGTGTCCAAGGGCACCAAACTCCCTCCCAATTCAAGCCAGCTCACAGAACTACTGGCATTCACCTGTGGGTCTGCTGTTAATGCTGTGTGATCTTGGACAAGTTACTCTCCTTCTCGGAGTGAGCCTTCAGAGTCTCCTCGTTAATACGTCAACAGTGCCTGCCCCCTTGTACAGAGTTTCTAATGAGACAAAGTCTGTAAGACCTGGGCTATGCAGAGTGCTTGCTAAAATGAATCATTTTGCTAATGTAGCAAGCCTTACTTGGGGTTGCCAGAAAAAACACAGACTGCACAATCAAATTTAAATATCCCATAAACAATGCATGGGATTTTTAAAAGGATATAAGTGTCCTAAATATTTTATTCATTACCTAAAATCCAAATTTAAGCTGTCATCCTTTTGAAGTTTCTTATTTACGCTTTCTAAATATAGAAACCCTGTTTCTACAAGTCAACATTCCAAGGTTTGAAGTCATGACAATCACTGGAAAAAAACCCTTAAGATCCTATCAGTCACTAAATCGAGAGCTCCTGGCTAAAACCTGTTGTTCCCTGTTGTGTAGAGAGTTTGAGAGATGCTGAATCTTGGCCAGATCCTCAGAAAACCACTGGCCTACACAAACCTCCCTGCTACAGTCAGAACTGTACCACGCAGTTAAAGGCTTGGGATCTCACATGCACAAGGCCCTACATGTAGTCTCAGCGACACACACAGCCAAGCTGCCACACAGTAAAGACAGTACTTGAAGGAAGCCTGTTTTCTCGAGTAACCTATGAGATTCGTGGAGGTGGATAACTGTGTAACATACAGTAGGTGCTCTTGTCTGAAGAAGCAGTGACCTCCTTTCCCTAGCTTTATACCTCCCCCAGCCCTGGCCTTCTCCCTGCCCACATGACCTTTCAAAGTCTTTGAGATTCCTGAGTAACCAAACCACAAACCCAGATTAATTTACAGATCCCTTCAAGATCTAGGGTGCTTCTGAGCTTCACAGCTCTCTTGGGAGAGGAGCAGAACAAGGAATTAGACTTGTTTTACAGAGAAGACTGAGGTCTTGGGACAGTAAAGTAACTTTTCCAAGTAATATAATGGGGGAGATGGGAGCTGTACCTCCAGCCTAAACTTAAAGTGGTATCTCTCATGTTTCCTTTTCCTCCCTTCCATACTCTTTCTCTGGCCCCAGCACTCCAGTAATGGCCTAGTAATGGCCTCTGACTGCTCTGCCACCTTCTCTCCCTACCAGTTGCCAAAGGAAGCATTTCCTCCGAGTCCAGAGTGCTGGAGGGTGCATTCGAGCAGGCCGGGCTCAACTCCTGCCTTACATAAGAAGAGTGATCTCTTCATACATTGGCGCACCCTGGATGATCAACGCAAGGAGCGGGAGTCACAGAAGGTGTTTTGGAAAAGGAGAAAGCTCCCAAGGTGTGCTTTGCCCATGTCCATTTTCTTCACACCATACAACTCCTCCAGGAAAAGAGAGGAAGAATCAGGATGGGTTGGGCCAAGAGTGGGACAAATCAGATACTAAATAGAAAGGACCCTGGGGTTCTAGAAGCGCAGCTCCACCAAGTGAGTATCATTGAGTCCTTCTCTGGTCTCTTCTCTTGAGGCTCTGTGGCACAACTAGGGTCATGATACATGTAGGAGGACAGGAAGAAGGGGACCATGGCTCTCTGTACAATTTCTCACACAGGTACTTCAAAGACAGTGCCCAAATACAAAACCTTCATGTCTCTATCAGCAAGTTGACTTTAAAACCTAAGTCAGGAACTGGATTGTTAGATCCCACCAAGGACCCCCTGAAGTGCCAAAGATTAAAGGTCAGGACCATGGTAGGATGAGGACTGTGGACACTCCTTTTCTGTGGATACCTTTACCTTGGGTTCAGACTACCTACCCTTCAGCCCTGAGTCCTTCTTTGCAAAATGGAGGGAAGGGAGAATGGGGATGGGGTTGGCTGGACTGCTTTCAATTTGGAATTCTGCTTTTTTCTTCCATCGAACTGGCCCTCCTCGGATGAGCAGGAACTCACAAACAGCCTGAAATCTCCAAGAGAGGATGAACAGTGCTATGCAGCCTATGTGAGAAGCAGCAAGGGGGTGGGAGGGCAGCTTCCGGGGGTGGTAGTTGAGATAGAAAGGGAAAACCAGCTAAAGGTGGATGGTAAGGGGCGGGGACATCGCAGGTATAAATTTCAGCTGTGTCCAGAAGACAATAACTCTTGAGCTGGTGTCCAAGGTCTTTTTCCTTTCCTCCATCCCTCTACCTACAGGCTTTAGGCCATCTGGGCATCAATAACAAGTTTGTCATAGAAGCGCTGTGGCAGGTGGTGAGTTCTGGGGCTGCATGGAGTTCAGGGAAATAAGAAAGAGGGTGGGAACATGGGCACATAAGGCTTTGCAGAGTACCAGGAAAGGTCAGGCTTCGCCATTGTGTAAAGTCCCCATTTGTGCCTTTGGCCTCTTTAGACTTTAGCTTGAGGACAGTGGGAATCTGAAGATCCTCCTTGTTTATGAAAATACTTTGGACTGAAAAGCCAGAAAAGAACTGGAGTTGTAGCTTAGTAGCTCACGCCTGTAATCCTAGCACTCAGGAGGTGGAGGCAGGAGGACTACAAGTTCCATGAGCTTGAGCTACATGAGTTCAAGACCAGCCTGGGTTGCATAGCAAGGACCATCTTAAAACACTAAGGACTGAGGAGGTAGGTCAGTAATAAAGCCTTAGCTAGCATATACCAGGCCTTTGAGTTCTATCACCACCCTGGGACTGAGTTCATCCTCTGACTTGAAACATTACTCCAGGCTTACATATGTTAAGCTAAGCATCCCTGCTATCATTATTGATGGAGATCAGTTTTGTGCGTGTGTATGTGTGTGTGTGTTGCTGAGGGGTTTTGTTTGTTTGTTTGTTTTGAGGTAGATTTTTACTATGTTGCCCACATTTTGAACCCATGGGCAATCCTCCTGCCTCCTGACCCCAACTGTTGGAATTACAGGCATAAGTCACCACACCCAAGCCTGAGCCTAATCACTCTTTAAAGTCACATCTACAGTCTTACTGAGCTCTCAGAAGAGTTAATAGTATCTCACAAATAGAAGCTCTGAGAATCCAAGTACTTGCCTAAGCCAAGTGACTATGAGATACCGCACAGAGAATGTGCACAGAAGCCAACTCCCTGGCTTAGTGCTGCTTCATCACACCATTCTGTCAGTGTACTCTGTGTGAGCATGAACAAGCCGCTCTAGTTCTCTGATTCTATTCTGTAGAAGTCACACTGAAGCGATCCTTAAAGCTTTGACAATCTATCACTTTATGGTATGCTTTCACTATTTCCTTCTGAAATCAGGCTCGAACTGGTTCAGCAAAAGTGAAGGATGAGGCCTATAGATCCCTGGCCATTCTAGGTATGTTCTTACCCTTCGTGGGAGGTATAAAAGCGCAGCCACTTTCTTCTGTGGGTGTGGGTGAAAGGGAAGGGGGTATGACCCCACTCCAACCTAGCATTCTGCGGGGGCTGGGAACTACCCTAGGTACTGTTGGGCAGAGAGAAGGTAGGATGAAAAGAGAAAATAGACTTGAGAGAAGGACAGGGAAGGCTCTACAAGTTGCGTTCATGCTTCGCCAGCTCTCTGATACAGTGCGAGAATGGGCAACCCCCTGGAAACCAGTACTTGGGCCTCCTGTCTTCATAGTAAAGTGGAGTTAAATGGGTTCTTACAGAGAACAGCAATCCTTGAGGCCCTGCCCTGACCTGAGCACCCTCCCTGTCCAGGTTGCTTGAATAAAGTTGTGATCCAGGCTCTCATCAAACAGTTGAAGGTACAAAATGAGAGACAAAGGAGAGAGACCCTGGTGGGGCTACGCGTAGCTCTGAACTCCTGGGCTGCTGTGCCGAATAGCAAGGTGATTGGGAAGAGACTCTGTAATTGGGGCCAAGAAGGTCAAGGCAATTGGTGATTTCAGCTCAGACTTGAGTCCGGAAGAAGGCAGCCTAACTCTTAGGTTTAATAGGAGACACTGTTGTTGTAGAGTTCCCTCTAAAGTTGAACAGAAGTATAGGCTGATAAACTCACAGCTAGACAAGCTCTGTAAAGCTGAAAAGAGTAAATGAGATTCTATAAGAAACCAGCATGTCTGTGCTCTTTAAGTGGGTGCCATCGTTATCATCACCTCTAAAGCAGCCCATTGAAGCAAACTCTCTGTCAAAAAGTAAAAGATGCTAAGGGAGTCCATTGACACGGCTCTCACTTATCAGGGCTCTCTTTAGAGCCCTCATCTTCTACTTTAAACAGTGTTTCATGTAAAAAAGAATCCATTACTCATCCATTTATTCAGCAAATACATATTAAACAGTTACCATGTGCCAGGCACTGTTGGTCCCTTAGGACTATCAAAAAACCAAAAAGGCAAAGCATCCTGCCTTGGTTGTGGGACTCACAAAAAAAATTTAATAATTTAATATGCAGAAGTATATATTTATGTTAGTGGTACAAATGTGGTGGGAGGAAGTAAGGAGCACCAAGAATGCCAAGTAGGGATGAGAATGGACTGTAATTTAGACATGGTAGACAGAGAAGGTCCAATATGAACAGTGCATTTGAGCAAGACACAAAGATGCTTTCCAGACAGCTAAGAGAGGATGTTCTGGCAGAAAGACTACCCAGGACAAAGGCGGGGACATGACAGGCATGGTCAAGGATCAGCCAGAAAAGGCAGTGCTGTTGAAGTGGAATCAGAAAAGAGAAAGCAACGGGAAATGAAGGTCTAGTCCAAGAAGTTAACAGACTAGAACGTATTGTGGCTTTGAGGGCTTAAGTACCTGGGCTCTTACTCTATATAAGGAACTTTCAGAGGTCTTCACCAAAATGTAGTTTTCATTTCAAAAAAGTTCACTCTAACTTGCGGATCTCTGTGAGTTCGAGGCCAGCTTGATCTACAGTGTGAGTGCAGGGCAACACAGAGAAACCCTGTCTTGAAGGGGAAAAAAAATATGACTTAGGAAAGAGTAGATGACAGCAAAAAGTAAGGGAAAGAGCACAAAAATCATGTGATGGCCTGAGGCTTATTTTAGAGAAAAATGGTCGAAAGCAATATTCTAGAAAACATGAAGCCTGCGCCAGGTATGGCAGCATGTGCCTGACATCCCAATTCCTGTGAGACTGAGGCAACAAGACCCTGGGTTTGGGGTCATCTATAAAATGAGATCCTAGCTCAAAAAAGGAAAAAAAAATACATTAAAAGGTGACTGCCCGCTGAAGACATAGCGCCTCCTGCTGCTCATTTTACATACTGTTTCCCTTTAAGAGACCTGAAGTTGGAAATGAGGAAGAGCTGGTGCCTGTGCTGCAGAAGCTGATAGACAAGTCACTGAACGAAGTGTCCTTAGAGGCAGCCCTGTGCTTGGGTTTCCTGAGGCCCAGCAACAGCATGGTCCAAGAGTTCTTGCTGCTATGTCTGTGCCAAGGGCCCATGCCTCAGAGGATGAAGGTAGGAGAGGCAGGAAGCCAGGATCCCTGGGAAGTGCTTGGCAAACAGTGGCCAGTGTTGACTTGGCCAGTGTTGTGACTACCATCACATACCAAAGAAAACAAGTTTCATCTGGATACACAGCACAGTTCTCTGTGTGTTTATGAATATGTAAATAAATGACTATGAGGATATATGAACAAATAAGTGTACACACATATATTTGGTATGAGTGTTCATTTATTTATTTATGTGTGCAGACATTCACTTGTACTCTCATTGAAAAGGCCAAGAGGAAGAAAGAAGCACCCTCTCCCGATTCCCCATTGAGTTCTAGGCTCAGCCCTAAAGTTTGCTTGGCTATCAACACACTTCTGGGTACACCATATACCCTTCCCCATCCCATCCTTCACAGGCACTTAGGATGCTGGTCAAGATGATGAAAGTTCACTCAGCTGCAGTCATCAGGGCCATTCTGGAACAGCTACACTCTGATGTCATTGACGTAAGCTCTAGGCTACTTGCCTTAGCACTTAAAGAGGAGGTTGGAAAATGCATCATCTTTCTTTCACACCTCCCTGTCCCTTTCCTTAGGACCGCTTTGAAGCTACCCAGATGCTCAAGACCATTGGACTGGAAAAGATCCAGGCACAGGGACTGGAGGAACTCACATTTGATCTGCTCAAGAGGAAGATACACAATGAACCCTTCCTAGTAAGACCATAGTTCTCAGGCCTAAATTTCTCCTCTTTATTCTTTTGAGATGCTGATTACCAATAAACTCCAGACTCTAGTATCACACTGGTTTTACCCTATGCCTCTCATGTAGTCCATATTTTTAATCTACCTTGTCTGGTCAAGCAGTTCCTCAGCACAAAAATGCTACCCAAACTGCTTCCTGCTATTCATTTCTTCTTTCTTCCTATGAAAATGCTATTGCTCCTTCCAGACTATTCCAAGCCCAATGTGGTAGTACATGCAAGTAATCCTAGCACTTGGAAAGTAGAAGCAGTCAGGAATTCAAAGCCAGTCTCAGCCACAGAGCAAGCCTGGGGACTCTGTGGGCAACATGCGATGGTGGGTCACATGCGGCGTGATAAGCAAGGATAGTCCAAATAGCACCTCCTAGGGGAGCTTTTTCCAAACCACCAGACTCAATCTTGCCTTTCTCATATCCATTGCATTTAACTCTACAGAACTGCAGCATGTCCACATCCTTCTAAAATGTAGATTGTCTCAACTCTTCATCAAACTTCCCCGCGGTTTCCAGTGCTCTCAGGATGGCTTACTTTGTGTACCATCTCAAGCCCTTACTTACCTCTTTAGTTTCCTCCCTCTCCAGTGCTAAGTACCAAACCCAGACCCCTGTGTACAGTAGGCAATTACTCTGCTACTGAGCTGTGTCTCAGGCCTTGATTCTTTGAAGACTCATTGTAGCTGGCCTGAGACTCACAATCGTCCTCCCTCTGCCTCCCAAGTGCTGAGATTACAGTGTGCAGCACCCCACTCAGAGCCACCTACCAGCTGTGCTTAGGGTGGCTAGATCCTGATTTGCCCACGTCTGCCAGTATAACTACTGAGTGCAATTCTGAAAAGCCCTGGTCTGACCACCTCAGAAAATCAACTGTTTCCCCACCACCCGCCATCCTTCAACAAGCTGAGGTATCCCTTCCTGCCGGAAAACATCCCAGAACCCAAGGCTGAATAAGGAAATCCTATGTGTGTGCACCTTTCAGAGTACTGTAACTGCCTGTCTGCTTGTCCTTTACCTATTCAGTTGCTCAAGACAGATACCCTTTGTAACAAAAACTAAGTGTTTAGTAAAGGTATACGAAATACTGCAGTGGTACATCCCTGCATTCCCTCTTTCTGTCTTCCCACTCTGCAGGCAATGAGGCAGGCTGTGTCTGAAACAGCAGAAGTTCTCAAGATGAAGCCTTTAATAATGAAACTGATGGAGGCGTGAGTTGGACTAGATAGGGCCAGAAGGCAACAGCAGGGTTGGCTGAAAATCTTATCTGTACTTCTGGGCAGGTCGTTCTGACTCTAGACTTCTGTTAAAAAAAAAAAAAAAAAGGCTAGTAATACCACTCAGGCTTGCTATTAAACTATATAACCCCAAGGAAACTTTCAGAAGGCCAAGAGTTGTGGTGAAGATCAAGCCTTGATCATCAGTTTAGTGTTTCATGGTGAACTATAGTATCTGTCTCCCAGCTTCTCTGATTGGAGAAATGAGAGGGAAATGAAATCAGCAGCACTCATCATCAAGCCCTCTCACTCTAGGCCTGAGATATAAGCAGCCTCCCTCTCCCTTTCCTGCAACTGAACAACTTACTCCCGTCTACACAGGCAACTGATGAGCCCAGATGCCAGCGACCGCCAGGAGGCAATCATCTCTTTGGTAAGCAGAGCTATTTCTTTTTCTGAATCCATTTTTGAGGCATATTGATGATGGTGGGGGAGTAAATGACTTTGCAGTTACTGAGGATAAGAAAGAACTGTGGTTTGGGAAGGTTATTTACTTTGGAATTCTAGTTCTATTGAATGAGTAGGGTAAATGATAGATGGGTACGAAGGATGTTATTAGGTATTAGAGAAAAGGTCTTGATAAGTGGGAACAAATCCCCAAAGGCCAAGGCAAGGGAAACCAAGTCTCTCTGTAGGTCATAGTGACAACTCAAAGTGAGTAAAATGGGAAAGAGGATGGGGCATCTTACTTTCCTGGAGCTGGCTACTTAGGCAGATTCATTTTCTCTGCCCAGGGTGCCCTGGGGATCCGTAACCAACAGGTGTTCCACTTGCTGCTGGATATGCTGGATGCAGAAGAGACCCAGGCTATGAAGAAGAGTGTAAGACATTCCTGTCACATACCCTCCCATTCATTTTACTGTTTGTTCACAGTCAATGATGGGGAACTGGGGCAAAAGTCCTCAGACACTGCCTCTTGACTTGATCCATTGGGGGCACAGTAACCATGTCTAGAATCTCCTCTCAGGTTCTACCTCCTTTCCCAGTCCCAGCCCAAAGTGAGCCGGCCTCAGGGTCTTTGTTTTCATGCAGATACAAGAGACATTACTTGTCTGGGCTGCAAGCAACCCCTGGATCCAAAATAAGCTGAAGAACAAGGTTTTCTTTGTGTATGATGTACCCAAAACTGTGAAGGTAGAGCCTACAAGGTTCCGGAAGGAGCCGGAGGCCCTAGATGACTTGTGTATCAAAGACTTTCGACGTGCTATGCTGAGCCCCTTGTTCATAGCAAAGTCCTGCAACAAACAAGGTGAAAAGCAAGAGGCGCCTGCTTTCTCATTCTATTTCTCCAAACCAAGAAAGCAAAGGCCACAGGCCACAGGGCCTTGGGAGCCAAAAATCAGGGAACAACTCCGGAACTTGGTGAGGCCTCAAAATAGGTTTGTTTTTTGGGCCTAATTCCTAGTCTCTTCAGGATGGTTTCCTGATAGCTCTTTTGTTTTCTCTTTCATGAATAAATACGTGTCACTTTACCTCGCTTCGGAAGCACCATTGCTGCTCACTCCCGAGACTGCCCTGGAACATCCTCCTTCCCATGGCTGGGTGTTTTTTTCTATGCAGCCATATTTCCTTTCATCAGAGCAAAGAAAGGAGGACAAAGCCAAAAGTTCTTTCTCTGTGGCTAGTTTTCCTCTTGTTCTAGCTTCATTCTGCTGCTGTGGCAAATACCATTACCAGAAACAACTCGGGAAGAAAGGATTTATTTGGCTTATTCTTTCAGGTTACAGTCCATCACTGAGGGAAGTCAAAGCAGGGACTTAAAGGCAGGAGCTTGAAGGCATGAACACTATCTGCAGATTTATGCTTAGCTAGGCTTTCTTGTACCTCCATGGGATGATACCACTCACAGTGGAACTGGCTCTCCTGTATCAATTTGGAATACAATCCTCCCACAGACATGCCCACAGTCCAATCAGATCTGTAATGCCTTAAGTGAAGTTTTCTCTTCCCAGGAGACTAAAATTGTATCAAGCTGGCAAAAAATAAAAAACAAACAAAAAAGTAGGACACTTCCCTAAATCAAGTCCCTTGTTAGTGCCCAGAATCTGGCAACAAAACTAGTGAGCTGCCAGAGAAGATACTGGAAGTTTGCTTCATTTTCTTTCTAACTTTGCCCCAACCTGAATCTCTCTAAAATGGTGAGAATTTTAACTTTTAAATTTCATTTATTCATTCACTCATGAGTACCTATATATGTATGTATGTGAATCCATACACCACAGCATAACTAGAAAAGTCAGTTCTCTCCATACACCTTGTGGGTCCCAAGCAGCCAACTCCATTTGTCAGGCTTGACAAAAAGTACCCTTAGATGCTGAGCCTTTTTTTTTTAAATCTCGAAGTAAAAAAAAATTGAGACGGCATTTAGCTATGTATCCCACCCAGACTTAGTACTGTTACTCAGCTTTAGTCAGAGCCGATCAAACTTTCTGCTGCCTACCTCATAGTCATTCTCTTTAAACGACCCCATTAACTTGGTAAAATTGCCTTAGTTTTTTCTCTTATTTCTATTGACATTTGGATGTCCCTTTGTTAACAAAACCCATTCCACCAATCTCAACAAACTACAACCATATTAAAAGGTTGCCAGGTGTGGTGGTGCAAATCCATAATCCCAGCATTTGGGAGGCTAGCAAAAGAATTTGAAGTTTGAGGTCAGCCTGTTCTACACAGTGAGTTGTTTTCAGATTTAACCAAACCTAAGTCCTCTGCAAGGGCAACAAGGCTTTTAACCATTGAGCTGTGTCTATAGCCCTATATAGTGAGTTTAATGCTAGTCTGAGCTATATACAGCAAGAAAAAAAAATGGTAAAGGAGGGAGAGAGAAGAAATGAGGAAGTTGAAGGTAGTGTGGTGTGTGGGACCTTTGGAGAAACACTGTCTTGTTTTTGGAGACAGGGTTTCTCTGTATAGCCTTAGTTGTCCTGGAACTCACTCTGCAGACCAGGTTGGCCTCAAACTCAAAGAGACATGCCTGTCTCTATCTGCTGAATGCAGAGAAACACAGATTTTTTTTTTCCTAAAGTGCATTACAGTGGTGACAATATAAATGATCAACATTTGAGGGCTCTGGCAAGTGACTAAATCAAAACAGATTTCAGATAAGCAATGAGATGAGAATGTTTGAAGAAGTGGGGCTTGTAGATACCCTTTATTTACTGTTAGGGAGCATGTAGAGATCCCATTTCCAAGATTTGTTAGAGGGGTGTGTTACATTTGGATGTTGTCCTAAAATCAGTTCTAATAGATTCTGATGGTTGAGTGGGCATCTTGGAACTCTGAGAGGAGGTAATGGGAGGTTGTAACAATCTGGTGATAGACCCAGAGATAGTAGGTGCTGTGTGATGTCATTTCTGCTCAGTGCTATCAAGTCTTCTGCTGAGGATTGGTGAAATTAGGATTGAGATATTACCATGTAAAGACTGGTTATCTGGTTGAGTAATAAAACATGCCTCCTAAGGCACCATAAATATGGAAAAAAGGGGGGTTAGGGATCTGGGCAGGGTTTTACATAAGTTGAAAGCTTAAACAATATCGTTAATAATGCAATGTTTGTGTCTGTAGGCTGTTGAAACCCAGGGAAATAAGAATTATATTCTTATTCATCCAAAACCCCAAGAATGGCCAAGGAAAAAATATTTTTCCTGTCTTTCGCAGGAGAGAGCCTAGGAAGTACTTATATTTCCAGAAGAAAGAAACCATACTCTCTATAATTATTTTACTTTGCATTCAGAATTCAATTCTCTTCCAAAACTTTTACTGAGGCAGTAGTTCCTGTCTGCATACATTTAGTAGACAAGAATTGGGAGCAGATAGGGATTCACAGGACAACTATAAAAAAAATATTCACCAGCGCACAGTGGCACACACCTTTAAACCCAGCACTCAGTAGGCAGAGGCAGGAGGATCTCTAAGTTCCAAGTCATCCAAGTTACACAGAAAGACTGTCTCAGAAAAAAAGAACAAGACCTAACGTGTTGGGATGTATGCCTATAAACTCAGCACTTAAAAGGCTAAGAAAAGAGAAGAGTTCAGGCTAACTTGAGCTACATAGCAAAGACCCTGTCTAAAAAAACAATAGGGTAGAGAGAACATATAACCTAGAGTGTTAATTTATTTACTTTAAAATAACAAAGATTTATTATATATACATTTATATATGTATACTGTATGCCTGCAGGCCAGAAGAGGGCACCAGATCTCATTACAGATGGTTGTGAACCATCATGGTTGCTGGGAATTGAACTCAGGACCTCTGGAAGAGCACTCAGTGCTCTTAACCTCTGAGCCATCTCTCTAGCCCCTATTTTTTATTTTGTGTAAGTGAATAACAGTGTGTGGGGATATCTGCGGAGAACAGAAAAGGGCATAAGATCCCTTGAAGCTGGAGTAAAGAGGTGGTTGTAAACCATGTGAGGTGGGTACTAGGAACTGAACTTGGGTTCTCTGGAAAAGCAGCAAGTGATCTTCATGGCTGAACTATCATCTATCATCTTTAGACAGGATCTTTTGTTTTATGTAGCTCTGGTTGGCTCTGAACTTGTGATCCTCCTGCTTCAGCCTCCCAAGTGCTAGGATTAAATGTATCACAACACACAGCAGCTTTTCACTACTTGAAATTCACTCTTCCCAGTATATTAACTCAGATGGACAAAAATCACGTTCTTTCTCATGTGTAAGTACTAGTTCACAAGGTGCTTACTATAAGTGGGAGTACTGGTATAGGTTATGAAACTAGAGACAAGATGTGAAAAAAAATTCCTTCTTCCCTTGGGTTTCATTGGCCACATAAGTGATTTCTTAGTTTCAGGATCCTCTTCTACTCATCTTTTAAATGTGTCTCTGAGTTGTCCTAAAATCTCTATACACTGTTTTCCCCAAACTAATTACTTTGGGTGCTTTTAAAAACGCCCAGGCTTCATAAAGAAAATAAAGAGCCTAGGCATCTTTATTTTCATAAAGAAAATAAAGAGCCTAGGCATCTTTATTTTCAAAAAGTTCTAGCTTTTGTACACAGCTAACATGGAAAACAACTGCTCTAGGCAACTTTAATTGTATCTATTCTCAACTCCCACTTACTAGTTGATTGATAATTTGCAAATATGTGTAATGAAGATGTTACAAAAAGTGATGTGGAAATGACTAAGTGCGGACAGTATTTTAGATAAAATGGCCAGGAAAAACAAGGAAGAAAATGGTAGACCATAATCTAATGCAGTATTGTAAAAGGAGTAAACCATATGATTATCTGAAAACACTACACAAGAATGTGCAAAGTACTGAAGCAGAAGCCTATTTGATATGACCAAGAATTATAGGGCCAAAGGCTGAGATGTAACTCAGTGATAAGAATGCTTGCCCAGCATGAAAAAGCTCTTGGGTTCAATACTGCCACCCTTTAAAAAAAAAAATGGAGTGATGATCACTGTGGCTGAACAAAACAAGCATGAGGTTGGTGAGGAAGACAAATCCTGTAGGATCTTGTAAACTGCGATGAGGAATTTAGATTACAGTCTATATGGAATATAAAGCAATTCAAAGAGGGGCTGGAGAGAGATGGCTCAGCAGTAAAGAGTGCTTACGGTTCTTGTAGAAGACCTGGGTTTAGTTCCCAGCATCCAAATAGCAACACACAAAACTCAAATTCTAGGGGAGATCCAAAGCCCTCTTCTGATTTCCACAGGCTCCTCTGCACATGTGGTGCAAACATATACACATAAAATTAAATATTACAAAATTAAGGTCACTAAAATTAAAATCATTAAAAAATACTGACATACAGTATTATAACATCTTTACATCATTTAGTTGTGTAGGGAGATTTGTGAACACAGTATTTTAACTGTCAGAGAGTGACAAATGTAGCTTGTTATCAGAACTGTCAAGAGTATAGATGATTTTAGGTATATTCTGAAGGTAGAATCGAAATGGCTGTATGCATACAGGATGTAAGTTAGAAATCAAAAAATTCTAAGTTTTGATCTGATCTGACCTGGGTTGGGCTGGTAAAGACATTAGGTTAGGAAGACTAAGAAAAAGATGTTTTGGAAGATCAACTATTCTATTCAGTACTTAAGTTTAAAGACTGGAATCTTAAACTCCTCAGGTGATTCTGACTCTCAGTCATCCTAGAGAATCACTATTCTAAACAAAGCAGGAGCTTAATAACTAATAGTTGGAAATAACAAATTATACTTAAATTTGCTTAGGTAGTAGTAATTTTCTAATTCTGTAGGGTTACTTTGCTGTGACTGAGACCTAAGTGTGATAAATAATGCACTCAATGTCCACAAAAAACAAGCAGCTTTTATTGCAGTATTACAAAACACTTTCCATTTTGGCAATATTTTACAACGCACTTTACTTTAAAGGTTGGGAAAGAGAAGGTGGAAAACTAAAAAGGAAAATTTCAATGGACATTTCTAAAAGGAAAACTGTCCCCAGCCCTCCCACCCAAATAAAAACCCAAATGTCAATTTCACTACCCAAGAGGCCATGAGGAAAGCAGCAGGCAAACTCTGACAATTCCACTACGGATCATGTCAGAGACAAAGGAATATTCAACACAGTCATCAGTACGGTCGGTTGCGCTGATCATTTCTGTAGTCGTTTCTAGGGATGAAAAATAAAGAAACAAACTAAATTCTAGGGTTTTTAACCAACAGAACATCAGTTATTTCTTCAGAGTGCTGGTGACCTATACCAGCTAGATACTTTATATAAAAGTTGGCAATATTCTTTATTTCTGTAACCTAAGAAAGTATTCTTTTTTGAGGCGAGGTCTCTAAATAGCCTGGCTGTCCTGGAACTATGATATTAGAGACAGATTTTCTCTATGTAGCTTTGGAACCTGTCCTGAAACTCGCTCTACAGACCAGGCTGGACTCAAACTCAGAGATCCACCTGTCTCTCCCTCCTGAGTGCTGGGATTAAAGGTGTGTGCTGTGACCGCCTAGCTCAAAAAAAAAGTATTCTTAATAAATCTAATTCATCACTTTTAAGACTTAACAACGTTTCTTAAAGAGGCTTTGTTATCCATCAACTCTAGTAATTTTCCACCTAGACCAAGGACTACAAAACCACTGTAAATACTTTCAATTGTCTACTAAACCAATAATCCAGTATCTACTATGGCACAGAACCTTGGCATGGTGGAATAAGCAAACCTTTTAAATTTACATTTCATGTATGAGTTCTGTATCTGTCACTTACTATGTATGTAATCTCAGAAAAGTTACTAAAAATATCTGATTCTGTTAGGAGACTGACAAAAGGACCAGAACTATAAAGTTGTATAAAGACACTACAGTACTGGACACACCAAAGTTTATGATAATTAACCTATAAGTAATACCTAACAATTATATACAATGCTTTCTATGGGCAAGCAAATGTTACAATCTCATAAAACTCTACGAAGTATGTATTATTTGTACCACTGTACAGATAAGGCTATTGATGCTCTAAAGGGTTATAGAACTTGCCTACAATCACACTAAGATGTGCAGCAGAGGCACAGCAGTTTGACACTACAACATGTAAATACTATGCTAATTCTCACTACCTTATACTACTTTCCAGCAAATAGAGGAACTTGAGTAAGGAACAAGTGCAGGGTTTGAAAATCCTCCAAGATACTCTTAATTTAAATATTATCAAGTTATTTCTTCACCCCAATTTTCTTTAGCCATGAGAAAAACAACAAAGATTTATTAACTTGCAAAATAAAAGCAAAATTTGAACTTATTAAACATGGAACTAAACATTTTTCTGAAAGATATCAATTGGAATTAAAGAAGAAAACAAAACAAAACAAAAATGGCTTGAACCCTAAAACCTAGAAGCAGTGAGACAAAAGAGTTCACAAGTATACCTGAATACTCACCTTCCTCCCATTTTGCCTCCATAGCCACCTCGATCTCCTCCATAACCCCCACCTCGGTCTCCTCCATAGCCACCACCACTTCGGTCTCCACTGTAGGCGCTACTGCTGCCGCCACCTCCACCACCACGGTCTCCTCCATAGCCTCCCCGGCTTCGGTCTCCTCCATATCCTCCTCGATCACCTCCATAGCCGCCTCGATCACCCCCGTAGCCGCCTCGATCACCCCCGTAGCCACCTCGATCACCTCCGTAGCCTCCTCGATCTCCTCCATAGCCACCTCTATCTCCTCCATAGCCGCCACCTCTATCTCCTCCATAGCCACCTCCTCTATCTCCACCATAGCCACCCCCACTTCTGTCTCCACCATAGCCACCTCCTCTATCTCCACCATAGCCACCCCCACTTCTGTCTCCTCCATAGCCACCCCCACTTCTGTCTCCACTATAACCACCCCCACTTCTGTCTCCACCGTAGCCACCTCGGTCTCCACCTCTGCCCCCACGACCTCTGTAGCCCCTTTCTCCACTGTAGCCTCTCCCCCGGAAATCTGCAAGGTAAAATTATAAACCAATAAGGCCAGTATTAATAATACAAAGCCTCCCCAATGCTAGTTAGAAGACAACTTATACATGCTGTTAAGGGACTAACTAAAGAAAGAACTGGCCTACCTCCCCCTGACTGACGAGAGTCCTCTGGTCTAGGCTCATTGCACTGATTGCAGGAATTCCTTCGAGCAAAGTTCATATTTCCACATGACCTGAAGGAGGGAAATAAAATGTTCCTAAGTCTCCAATAAACCCTCCAACTCTTTATCTCTACACCCACCAAAATAAATGACATACTTACGGATTAGGGCAAACCCAGTCCCCATTCTTGGGGTCTCCACCTCGACCCTGAAAACCTCCACGGCCTCTATATCCTCCACGGCCTGGGGAAGGGGGAGAGATAAGATAGAAGTGAAAATTCAGCAGCAGACATTAACAATATACAGGCATAACACCAGATGAAAGAAATAAAAGAATGAAGTGCCCATTAATACCTGGACAGAAAACTTCAAAATTAATTTCCATTACAGCAAGACTAATTCTTAGAGGTTTCACTTACAGAAATAAATGCTTTTAAAAAGTCAGACGAACTACCTAAGTAGGTTTCATTTAAACAGTTATTCCAAAGCTCCTTTACCACTGCTGCAGAAAAAGGCATTTCTACAACCTTTCCTACCACTTTAACTACTGGAACATCCTCATTTTAGGATGAAAGGCAGGAGACTGATGCCTCACTCGTTAAAAGCACTAGCTTTTGCAGTAGCCAATATGGTGGCTCACAACCATCTGTAACTCCAGTACATACAAGCAAACCACTCATGCAAAAACCAAAAGCTGTACATGTCTGTGTATGTCTGTGTGTGTGGTGATAAATACCTTTAATACTAGCAGGGGGTAGGGGGAGCAGAGGCAGGTGACCTTTGAGTTTGAGGCCAGCCTGGTCTGCAGAGTAAGTTCCAGGATACCCAGGCTACACAAAGAAACCCTGTCTTGAAAAACCAAAATATAAAAAAAAGTAGTAATAAAATTTATGGGGCTGGAGAGATGGCTCAGAAGTTAAAAGCACTGGCTGCTCTTCCAGCAATCCTGAGTTCAATTCCCAGCAATCACATGGTAGCTTATAACCATCTATAATGGGATCTGATGCCCTCTTCTGACATGCAGGTGTAATGCAGATAGAACACTTATATACATAAAACACACAAATTTTTTTAAAATAAAAAAGGCTAGGAAGCAATTCTATGCAAGCAAGGACAGAAGAGACACAAATTCCAACTGCTACGTGTAGCTCTTGGGCCTCCTTATTATTTCAATAGGCCGGGAAACAATGTAAAGATCCTACCTCGTCGGCCACCTCCACCTCCACCACCTCTCATGAATTCAGGCCTTCTGGTGGCAAATGACACTTTTATGATGTTTCCATGGAATTCTTTTCCTACGAAGAAAAAACAGTTCTGAGGCTGAACAAGGTGGTACATACCTATAATCTCAACACTCAGGAGGCTGAGGCAAGAAGATCACTGAGATTTTGAGATTCCAGCTTCAGATAGACAGTAAGACCAAGAAGAAAAGGGGGGAAGTGAAGAGGAGAGAGATTTAAATAAATGATACATACAATGTCACATCATACCTTTACCTCCTGACTAAACAGTAAGATTGTCTTGGCTATTTTAGTTTCAGAAAAATAATAAACACATCCCTGCAGAAACTCAAACATACTAGTGCTCTGTGTTCCAATAGTGCTAAAATATAACCCATAATCTACTCAACAGAACAGACCTTCCATGGGGAGACAGTTATTTCTTACTAAGCTTAAAGACAAAGAAAATCACCTAATATTTTTAAGAGTAAATGAAGGTAAAAGTTTTGTTTTCCAGTGTTGAGAACTGAACCCAATGCCTAATACAAACACTCTACATACCACTGACCTACATTCCTAATTCTGACTTTATATTTTATATAAAGATCTAATTTGCAGAACTGTCAACTGTGTCACCATTTCTTTTTTTTCCCCCACCATTTACTTCTTAAAGGGAATTGGCGTCTGTGCATGTGTTATAACATGTAGTTATCCACACATATGCTTGATTTGGTTTTTTTGTTTTTTATTTTTTGAGACAGTGTTTCTCTATAGCTTTGGAGCCCATCCTGGAACTTGCTCTATAGCCTAGGCTGGCCTTGAACTCAGAGATCCAAGTGCTGTTATTTAATAACAGCCTCCCAAGTGCTGTTATTAAAGGCATGCACCACCACTGCCCACCCACACATATTCTTGAATATGGGCTTCCTAGTGTGCTTATAATTTAGAATAAACAAACTGTGGGGAGGGAAAGAAGGTTGGGGTTCAGATGTGAATGTAAAATTGTCCACAACAGGATCATGTTTAAATATTTAGTCCTCAGTTTGTGGCACTATTTTGGAAGGTAAGATTAAAAACACTCTAACAAGCAATGACACAGTTCATCTCACTCTACACACACATAAAAGCACCAGTTTGTATTCCTGATCGCTATTAAACAGGAAAATAACCATTATCTCAAAGAACATGTTTTGACTTCCAGATTAGAAAGAAAAACTTCTGAAATAAATGAATGGAACTAGAGAAATATTCAGCAGTTATGAGCACTGGCTGCTCCTCTAGGGCCCTAGTCCAATTCCCAGCACCCACATGGCAGCTCACAACCATCTATACCTCTATTTCCAGGGGATGTGATATACTCTTTTGGCCTCCAAAGAGTCTGTATGCACCTACACCCATGCAGGCAAAACACCCACACACAAACATAATTTTAAATACAGGAATGAAACATACCATCAAACCAATCAATGGCCGCCTTAGCAGATGGAGGGTCATCAAATGATACTGTTGCTTCCCCTTTTGGCTTTCCTGTGTCTTTGTCTGTGTAAAGATTTATCATTGGTTTTCCAGTCTTTTTGTTAGTCTAAGAAAAAAAAAATGACCAAATTGGTGTTGTATTTCAGGAATAAGTAAGTGATCACGTATCATTCAGGTAAAGATTTTTTTCAAAGATTTATTATTTTTAATTATTTGTATATATGTATGTATGTGGTGTGCACAAGGGTTCAAGTCCCTTCAGAAACCAGAACCGTCAGATTCCCTGTAGCTGAAAGCTACCGTAGCGAGTAAGCAGCCCAACAAAGGGTGTTGAAAAATAAACTCAGGTCCTCTGGAAGAATAGTACATGCTCTTCACAGCCAAGCCATCTCTCCAGCCCCAGGTAAAGATTTTTTAAAAAGGAATCCACATATTCACACTATAAAATATTATATGCTTACTATAAAAATAAAAGTTATCTGTAGGTGTGGTTAATGAAAACTTTCCAGGCAAGAGTAAGTGAAAAACAAACTATAAAAATCTTGTAAGGAGACAGGCAGTACTTTGGAGGCAGATCTTAAAGAGTTTTGAGGCCAGCTTGGTTTGTCTACCCAATGAGTTCCACAATAGCCAGGACTTTAAGAAAAAAAATCTTGCAAGGGCTAGCAAATGTGAGTGAGGATCTGCACCAGCAAAAACCAAAACCCAAACCAAACAACAAAAAATAAAAGAACCAACTACTCCAAAAGCAAAAAAGCCCTAAAAAATAGTATGCTATTTATGTGCAATATATTTAAACCCATAAAAATCAAAAACAGATGTTTCATAAAAAATGTTTTGTAAAATATTTAAAGGCCAGGAAAAATCTTATCAATACATTATTATTAAGGAATACAGTAGGCTTTGGTTGTGATAAGAGTAGAAGACAGGATTCTACTTTATTAAAAATGTGTGGCCAGCTATGGTATCTTGCTCCTCTAATCCCAGTACTCAGGAGGCTGAGGCAGACAGATTGTGAGTTTGAGGCTAGTCTGGGCCCTATCTCAAAACAACGAAGAAAAGCTCTGAACTTGTGCGTGTTTCATGTATAAATTTAAAAAACAAGCAAACAAAAAAGCCCCAGCAATTATTCAACAAGAGAAAAAAATGAGTAATTTCACTAACAACCAAAACAAGGAATAATGAATGCAAAAACATCAAACAAGTAGTACCTACTTAGTCCTGCTCTAAAGCATATATTGGCATTTCAGAATCCAGGAATGAAGCTTAAGCACAGGCAAAAAGATAACCATGAACAATAAATAAAATAAAATGTACTTAGTGTGCTCCTTAGGTTTTTTTGTTTTGTTTTTGAGGGAGGTAAACTTCACTCTAAAGTCATCTGGGAAGAGGAACTGCAATTGAGAAAATGTTTCAACAGATTGGTTGACTGATATGGGAGGGTCAGCCCACTGGAGGTATTGCCACCTCTGAGCAGGTGGTCCTGGGTGCTATAAGAAAGCAGGATGAACAAACCAACCATGGGAGCAAGCAAGTAAGCGGTGTTCCTCCTTGGTTTCCACTTCAGCTCTTCGCCTAACTTCCCTCAAAAATGGATTGTGATAAGCCAAATAAAATAAGCCCTTTCCTCTCCAAGACTGTTTTGGTCAGAATCACAACAATAGAAACCTAAAAAAGACACACAGGCCTATCGACATGGGGGAACACATGCATTACAGGATTTAGTAATGCTTACTACAGTATTATACAGACTCACAATGTAATGCATGTATCTTAATTATAATATTAACAATTATGAAATCTTCAATGTGACACTTTTTACTTACCTTGATAATTCCTATTTGCTTAAAGAACTCTCCCACTTGATCTGTAGAAACACCCTCCCCAAGTCCTTGCACAAAGATTGTGTTGTTATCTGAATTATCAGACTCTGAATCTAAGGGGAAAAAATTACGATCAATTTCATGTACATATTACTTGGTTTTACTACTCCTGCTCAGTAATCAAAACCATTTATTGACTAGTATTGGATTGCTTCTAAGCCCCAAATAGAAGAACCAATATGAAATCTTATATAAACATGCAAAGTATTCAGTTTCATGGAAGACCATAAATTACAATAAAACTTTAGGTAAAATGCAGGTTACACTCTGAAATACATAGACCAATTGAGGGAGAGGTTAAAAGTATCCCTCTTCAGATCCAGGACTAAAGCTCATGAAGAGATGAAGAAAGTTAACTAGCATACCTTTCTCTGAAGAACTTTCAATTGTATATAGTCATACAACTGACTACCCAATGCTTTTTAAAAAAGGCTTTCTAGTACAAAATTCCCCCAAATTGGATACTTGACTCTCAAGCCAGCCAGCCAAGCAGAATGCTGGGTTCCCATTCACTGCAAAAAAAGCCTTGTATATATCAGAAGGTAAGAGCACCTGGTACACACATCTTACCTTACACGCACACTTTTGGATTAGTACAACAAAGTAAGAAAGTTGTATAAAAATTCAGTCCATCAAGGGATAATTCAGAAATTGCCATCCATATAGAATACTTTGGCATCTTAATAAAAACAAAAGTTCTGATTTCAATATATATTAAATATTTTTTACTGAAATAGATTTTAACCTCTAAACCATAACTTTAAAAAGGGTCCAAAAGCAAATCTACAGTCTTGAATTCATCTAAAATTGAAAAGCCACATAAAATTAGTGCCTTCCACCTGGACAAAGACAATTCTCATAAGCATGAACTTTAATTTCTTATGTCTACTAAAACTACCAATCTAATGTAAGAGCTTTATTTTATAATTATTATTATTTTATTAGTTTTTTGGTTTTTCAAGACAGGGTTTCTCTGTGTAGCCCTGGTTATTCTGAAACCTGCTCTGTAGACTAGGCTGGTTTCAAGCTCAAAAGATTGGCCTGCCTCTCCCCCTGAAAGCTCGTATTAAAAGCATGCACCAACACTGCCTGGCTGAGAGTTTTTTAAACATATCTTTTTTTTAACCTCTATGTTGCTAAGATAGCAAATTTGAATGTTTCTTCAAATAAGAAAAAGCATAATACAGGAAAGCACAAACAGCAATTTCTCTAGCACGTTTTCTAATGAGACCCCCTGAATTTTTAATTTTGGTATTTAAAAAAAAAAAAAATCAAATTGCCCAGATCTGCCAGCACCATTAAATTAAACTTCCCTTTAGTATTTACTCCTACAACACATATTCCTCTTTAAGAGGTAAAAAACTGATATTTTATAACTGTAAAACAAAACTATCAAGACTCTTACCAGCATCTGGTCTAGATCCATAATCCCTGTGACCTAAGAGAGAAGAAAAGAAAAGGCTGTAAGGAAACTCATTTGGAATTAAAAGGAAGACGGTAATACCAAGCATGTAAAGTCAATACTTCCAAATCCTTGAAAGTCAACCATCACAGATTTATAAAACAACTACATAAATTTTTATTATTAAAAGTATAAGAAATCAAAGATGAATGTCAACATCTCTTTAAACATGTCCAAGACGGCACCCACCACTTTTGTCATTATTCTAGCATCACTTTTGTCAAACACTGATTATAAATGCTGATTGGAAATCCTAATAATTTAAAAACACCATGTCAGCTACCTTTATAAAAGAAAAAACCTACTGTCACAACCCAGTGAAATCTTCATTCATTGGTCATAGACTCTTTCATGCAAATTCACTGTGTAGAAAACCCATTGAACTATTTGAGATCAGTTTTGGCTTTTAATATTTACGTTGATATAAATGTGTATACGGAGTATTTTGTAATGCACACAACACCAGCCTCAACATTGTAAGAAAGGGCTTAGACTGCATCTGCGGGATATTGGTGGCTTTTAGATTTATATAGCATTTCCACTGAAACATTTTGGGATACTCAGCACTTACCACCAAAATTTTTGAAGCCACCGCGGTCACCACCACTGCAGAGGAAAAATTGAAGAAATGATTTCTTCCTTAAGTCTCTAATGTGCTGAGCCCTGGGCTCAATCTACACTTAACTGTCACAAGTAGAGTGCCTAGGAAAATAGTAGCACCACTAACTTTCCAGTAAATTCCATTTCAGAGTTCAATGACTCAATCTAAGTGTTTTCTCAAGGATTTATTTCTACAAGTTGTCTTTTCACATTTATTATACTTTTTATGTTAAAAACAAAAAACTTCCCAACCCCAATCCAAAAGGTTACTACTCAAACCATTAACTTAAAAAGCTGGAGGCACGGCATGAAGTATGTGAAATTAGAGCAAGTATTCTTTCCCAAGGGGTATTTCTGAAATATGGGAAAAAGTTAAAAGACCAGAGGAATAAAAAGCAAAGTTAGACTTTGATAGCAGAACAGGAAGTGTAAAATCCTGAGTATAGATTCTGCTGTGATAATAAAATTATGGGTTTTATAAGATGAACTTTTTTAAAGTGATACATAAATTTAAACAAAAATGAACCTTAAAAATATTTGAAACTTTTAAGAAAATTAATAAAATGAGGACTAAAAAAAAAAAGCTAAACTCAAAACTGATCTTCTCCATTATCTATTGTAATATAAGATCTTTTCATATCATAGCAGAGGTTCAAGCTGCCAAGTGCTCCAAGTATCAAACCAACAGAATATGTTAAAGAATGCAAATACTCCAACACTGCAGGTGCCCACAGAATGACTTTATTTGGCAAATTCACAGTGTCAGTTAAGTCAATGGTCCTCATACACACAGCTTTATGTAACAAATCTAAGCAGCTCATACTAATCAAGAGATTAAAACAAAAAAACTTGACTGAAATAATCTTTCTAAAACACAGGAGCTGATAAATAACACAAAAATTTCAGATATCTGATTTGCTGCTCATCTTATGATGCTAGAAGCTATCTGCTCCAGTGATTGCCCAACTCTAGATGGCTTTTCTGAATCATTCAATGACTAAACAAGAAAGCTTTCTCTTATATTTTGCCTTGTAATCAACTTAGGTACAGACACATGTGTTTTAACTTGCTTTTAAATTGTGTAAATCCCAGAAAATCCTTCTAGCAGGAGAATAAGGCTAGTTCAAAGCTATGGAGACAGTATTAAACTGTCCTTCACAGCCACAGCTTTGTATTTAAAACTACTATGTCAGCACAGTACCTAAGTCTTCCCTATACTTTAAATGACAGGTATATCACTGCTACCTCTGTAATAAAGAGGAGCTGGTTATTTTCATTTTGAGACAAGCTCTTAATGATGGTCCTGAATTTTCTATGTAGATAAAGATGACCTTGAATTCATCCTTTTGTTTCCTCAAGTATATTTGCCATGAGAGCCCAATAAAGTTGAAGTTAAACTGTTGAAAAAAAAAGTTCCCCTTCTTTTGCAGTACTGGGGATTGAACACAGAGCCTCATGCTTGCTTAAGAAGGTGGTCTACCACCATTAAACTATACTCCAAGCCCCTTGAAAATTACATTAGAAGTCAAGGGTCCCTCAAAGATGAACCTCAAAATCCCAACGGCAGACATGAAGAATTACTGAAAATATCAAGTTCACAATTCTTAAAAATTGTCTGGTGTCTATTTTCTTGTATATGAATATGGGTGACTACCCCCTGAATGTATGGGGTATGTACAGAGAGCTGTGCCTGCATGTGGAGGCCAGATGTCTATCAGGAGTCTCCTACTGTTCTCCACTTTATATTCTGAGATAGGATTTTTTCACTCAACCTGAATCTTATGGATCAGCTAGACTGGCTGGCTACTTAGCACCTAAAATCTTCAAGCCCCCTCTTCCCAACACTGGGATTACAGATGTGTGCCATCACACCCATTTTAGGAGGTCAGTTAGGGTGTGTAAAATGAAGTCAAGACTTTTTGTTTGCTGTTTTGTTTTTGTTTTGAGACAAGGTTTCTCTGTAGCTTTGGAGCCTATCCTGGAACTAGCTCTTGTAGACCAGGCTGGCTTCGAACTCAGAGATCCGCCTGCCTCTGCCTTTCCAGTGCTGGGATTAAAAGTGTGCACCACCACCGCCCAGTGAAGGCAAATCTTTTATAAGGAAACTAGAAGCTATGTGTTCATAAGATATATCCTAACTGCTTTGTTGTCAACAAAACTGATGATCTGGCCCACAGTGAAAGGAAAATATGCAATTTTATATAAGGTAAACTCTCATTTCCATGCTGGCCAACAATATAACTTTGAACAATTTTGGTGGTGGTGGTGGCTGTTTTTAAGACAAGGTCTCTCTACATAGCCCTGACTGTCCTGGAACTCACACTATCAACCAGGCTGGCCTCAAAGTCAGAGATCTGCCTGTCTCTGACTCCCAAGTGCTGAGATTAAAAAAGTGTGCACCACTTTGTGGCCTGGCTGAACAACAACAAAAAACAACAGAGATGACTCAGAGGTTAAGATCACTTGCTATACTTTCAGAAGACCCAAGTTCTGTTTCCCCATACCCATGTTCAGCAGTTGCATATAAATGCCTATAATTCTACCTTCAGAGAATGCAATACCCTCTTCTGTCTACAGACACACCATATGGCAAATATTTACACAGATACAAATGCAAAATTATTTTAAAAATGCATCCTCTGAAAGAAAATATAAAAAACATAAAGGTTGAGTTTCCTTCTTTGCAAAACTCAGTTCTACATCCTTACTATTCAAAGGGTAAGCACAAGCATAAACATAGCTTAAAAGCCTCTCAGAGGAACTCAGGCTCTCAGTCTCCATATGATAATTTGCATTAAGAGCCCCAATTCATATGCATATTTAAATCTGAGACATACTGATCTAATGTTCACCTGTACATTCAAATGACATTCAACCATTTTCTCTCATTAAGTAAGTTTCATATTATATTACATTCCCTTTATTAGGAAATTTATTGTCATTAACTCGAGAAACAGACTACAATGCATATTCATTAGTACTAAAAAAGATATTCCTGTGGTAAATGTTTCTTTCAGACTTGCTGTTAAGTAACAAAATTCTTTCTTCCATAGTAAGGTCTCATTAGCAAATTAAGACAGATAATTCAACAGCTGAGTCAAGATGCTACAAATTTGTTTTCAATCCCAGAAATAGAAGCAAACATGTGCACATAAAGAATTCCCCAATATCATTTTAAGGTAAAGTAGTAGAGGTATTTAAGAGACATATACATCTTCAACTTAACTGGCAGAGTATCCTACATAGGAAACTTAAAAGAGACAGGTTTTTCAAATTCAAAACCATAATGAAAAGAGGACTTTAGGGTATACTGTGGAGGTTTTCATACATTTAGAAAAGAAAGATTCAATAGAAAAGAAAACCTGGGGGCTGGAAAAATGGCTTGGTGGTTAAGAGCACTGGCTGCTTTTCCAGAGAATCCATATTCAATTCCCAGCACCCACATGGCTCACAGTCATCTAGAACTCTAGTCCTAGAGGATCCAAGGCACTCTTCTGGCCTTCATGGGCAAAGCATGCAGTATACAGACATACATGCAAGGAAGAATACTCAAACATTAAAACAAAGTTTAAAAAAAATTTTTTTGAAGAAAACTTTTGAGGTCCCCCCCCGCGCCCCACTTCCCAAGACAAGCTTTCTCTGTGTAACAGCCCTGCTGTCCTGGAACTTGCTTTGTAGACCAGGTGGTCTGGGAACTCACAGCAATCCACCTGCCTCTTCCTCCTGAGTACTAGGATTAAAAGTGTGTGCCACCAAGTCCGGTTTAAGTTTTTGTTTTAGGGGTTTGTGTTTTTTTCTTGTTTGAAGACAGATATAACTTGGGTCAGCCTAGCACAAGGGAGTCCAAGCTGGCCTCAAACTCATGGCTATGCTTCCAAGTACTGGGATTGATAACAAACACAAGCCATCACATTAAGCTCTCAATCTATAACTTAAAAAAAAGAAACAAAATAATCCAATAACTCACATTTCTAAAATTCCTAGGAAGTCACAGGATGATGCAGAAATACTACCACATCACCACTTTTTCAGTACTAGGAAATGAACCCAGAACTGCTAAATTATACAGCCTATAGCTCGAGTTCTAATTCTTCTGTCTTTACCTCCCAAGTAACTGGGCCTAGGCATGAACCGGGCTACAGGAATCTTTCATATTAGAAAACTCACTTAGGAAAAAAGGGCACAGCTAAAAAGCAACAAAAGAATTTAAAATCTTGCATCATGCTTGAGTTTTCATACTAATCCAGAATACACATTTTGGGAGTGGGAGGAAAAAAACCAACAATATCTTATGTGAATGATTCAATCAATTTGAGCATCATTCTGACTTCCCTTCATGTCATACAGTCATACATGTGTGGCAAAAGGCTAACTTCAAAAAGACAAGAATCCTCTCTTTGTCGAGCTGCAATGTCCAATATAGAGTTAATATCTGCAAGAGTATTTAAAATCTAAGTAGACTGAAATGTGATGAGCTCTAAATGTCAAAAATGAAATTAATTTCTAGTTTTAGCATCACAGCTTATCTACACATGGAGTATTTTAGATGTACTGGGTTAAATAAAGTATATCATTAAAACTGATTTCACTGATTTTATTTATATGTTTTCTCTTTCTTTTGCAGTCCTAGAAACTGAACCCAAGAGACTATATCTGGGTTTTCTGTTTTCTTTTCAATGTAGCTACTAGAAAATTTAAAACTACATACACAGTCCAAATTAATGACCTACATAGTTCTCTATGGAGGAAGTGCTGTCCTAGACTACAGCTAGACCATATATACTTTCCATCACATCCAAGTGCTGGGAATAGAAGCCAACTTTTATTTATTTATTTGTTTTTTGAGACAAGGTTTCTCTGTGTGGCTGTCCTGGAACTCACTCTGTTGATTAGGCTGGCCTTGTGCTCATAGAGATTTCTGCCTGAGATAAAAGGTGTGTACAACCACAGCAGGCTAGAATCCAACATTTTTAACCATGCTTTACCACTGAGCTATATATTTCTTTAACTCAGGATATATACATATTTTGTTTGAGACAGGGTCTCTTTATGTAGTCCCAGCTGTCCCGGAACTCAAGAGATCCATCTACCTTTGCCTGCTAGGTGCTAGGATTAAAGACACCATGCTTGGCTACACATATACATTTTTAGGGGGTGCTAACTAAAATTCTCTTGCAAAAGGAAGAAAATATTCAAAATTTCAGAACAATTTTGGAATTTACCCGAAGAGCCTGAAACATTTAACTTTCTTGATCACATACAATGAAAAGAAGATATTCTGCAAGATAGTAATCAATTCTTTAAAAAAAAAAAAAAAGAAAAGAAAAAAGTCCTGGGACATTTTTTTCTTAGCTTCTAGCCCACTAAGTTGTCAATGTCAGAGGACAAGAAATTCAGTACTCTTTTTGCAACAATTGCTTCTTAATGAAAAGACTGTCTCCTGTAGTCCCTATGAACTTATCTCCCTCCAAATTAAATTAATGGCTTCTTTTTTTGTTTGAAGTCTTCCTCCAGTCAACCAATCACAGAATAAGAACATCTCATTCTTTATCGCATATCCAAATCTCACCCTCAAACTATGGCCAGGTAGTCTTCAAACTGTTGCGTCCCTCTACCCTTCTACACCCGCCCAGACAAAAATTTCAACCAACTAAGATAATTAGAAACACAAATAGGGTTGCTGAAGACTAAAATTACTGTGTATTTTGGTGTCTAAGTACAAAACTAAGTGTTCTTAAAAAAAAGAGCGAGGGAGACATTTATAGTCAAATTCATAATGCTGCATCCTAATGCATAAGCAAAAGAGTACATCTTAAGGATGCTGTAGCACATGAAAATTATATGACCTTTCCCTTTTTTTCCTTTTTTGAGAGACAGTAGTTCTAGAACTTTATGTAGACCAAGTTGGCATTGAACTCACAGAGATCTGCCTGTCTCCGGAGTGCTGGGATTAAAGGCATGCACCTCCATGCCCTGCCCAGACTTCTAATTTCAGTATTCATAAATAAAGTTTTATTATTATTATTATTATTAGAACAGAGCCTGGTTTGTTTACATTAATTTATGCCTCCTTTGGTGCTCTAAGAGCAAGTCTGAAGAGCTACAAAGCCTAAAACATCTGGCATCTTGCTTTTAACCAAAAATCCAAAAAAAAAACAAACTTTGCCATCTCAATACAAAGAGTAATGACTACTTTACTGGGGGAAGAGAAGAGAAAGTAGTCAAGACTAAAAACTCTTCACTTTAAACAAAATCAGCATCGTCTTGACCTAACATATACGAAGGCTTCTACACAAGCTCTTTGTACTGAGTTTCTACATATAGAGATTTAAAAATAAAAACTTAGCTCATGAATTAATATCTGAGCTACAAATTATACTTAAGTATATTGTCAAGGAAGTTATGTTGCTTAAAAAAAAAGGGGGGGGTCCTAGGCTGTTTAAGGTCCTTCTTCTTCAGCAAGGAAGAATCATTCAACATCCTTTCAACCCTGTGGTTCTAAGATGGGTGCTTGCTAACAAACTAAAATGTTATAGGCTCTCTACCCATTCCCTTCCTCCTAAAAAGGTGAGATTCCACTGTTCAATTAAGACAGAGTTTTAATAGATGATCTATTAGATTGTAACTTCCTTATTAATAGTAGAAAATTAAACTTATGGCACATATAACATTTACAGAATTTCAAATAGCCAGTCATCTAAAACAATTCCATTGGAAAATTAAGTATCTAGCAATTGTTTTCTCAGGGATTCAGTTTTAGATTGGGAAGAGGTCACTAGGTAAAAAGTAAGTACCATTTCACTTTACAATACTAATTTATATATAAATAATAAATGGTGTTGACATACTGCTCTTTTTGATAATGAAGGCACATACAATATCATCATTTATCTTGGTAAAGTGAATGACTACCAATCAATCAAAAAAAACCTAATATTAATTAAAAAAAATCTTTAATGTCTCTTAAAAAATTTTTCAAAATTATGAGACTTTGGAATATCCACAATATCAAAGAATATAGTATATTAAAAAAGATATAAAAGCAAATTTGTGGCTCACTTGAAATAAGAGTACATATAAGCTATTTTTCATGTCACCCTAAAGGGACATTCAGTCTCTAAGGACAGGACTGAACTGCTACTGACATATTAAGTATCAGACAACTGACAATTTCAATTCCCAGTAAACAAATTATTTCAAAGCCTATGTATTTCACAAATTTACAATCTATAAATTTAATCTCAGCACATAGACCAATTGGTTTTTCATTCCATTTTCAAGACCAATAAACTAACTTTACAAATATATTTAAAAATTATGGTAAAATCAACTTTTATAACCTGTATTGTTCTGAAACCAACATTAATAATTTAAAATTAGCAATGAGAAAAGCTAAATTTAAGGCTTCATACACTACAGCTACAATCATTAAAATTACAGAATGTTATGTGATATATTATTTCAATAATTGTGTTTAAGGAGAGACATACATTAAAAATTTCTTACATGTCTATCCCATCTTTCTACTCTGCTACTGCCTAATACTTTCCCAGCCCAAGGGAACTTTGTCTTCTGTATACATTAACTTACCTTTTCATTGTTAAGATACTTTGATTTCCAGAGTTATCTTTTAAAGGAGTTTTGAGTCTAGCTCCAGTAAGAAAACCAATCAAGTAATTTAATCGAATCATAATCATGGTAGGGAGCTTTAATGGTGTTTAAATTAACATATACCATATAAAATACTATCAACATAGCCTCTTCTGAAGTGATTTACAACATATAAAGATTTCAAAATAAAGTTTTAATTTATTCTTTTTTTTCTACAACATAATCTCTGAAAGTCTCTTAAGTAAATGCCAGAACAAAAATAAGGAAACCACAAAGAGAAAGAGAGAAAATGAAGGTATCTGTATCTAAACACTTACCTTGGTCCCGTCATAGGACCTCTTCCATCCTTGTCATATCCCCCACGCCCTCTACCTCCTCCCTGTGACCCGCCATATCCTCTATTATCTTCTCCATACCTACTCACATCACGACGGTCATCTATAAAAGGAAAACATAGCACACAAAAATACTGTCACTTCAATTTTTTTATATTGTTACAACAAACATCTCCTTACAATAGGCTGATTTTGAATTCTTGATCTTAAATAATTCTAATCTCATATAGGAATACTGATATATGCCACCATACCAAGAAACTATTGTCATTTCTTATTAACTGTTTCAAAGAATATAATTTTAACTGTCACTTTAAGCCACATAGTATGTCCTTTGAGGAAAGACACTAATACACCAAAATGCAATCCATCACACAACATCTGGAAATGTGCTTGGGAATTATATCTATATCAGATTATGTTTTACTACAAAATCCGAGAGCAAATGGAATGATTTAAACTAAGCTAGGAACTTTGAATTCAAGAACTTTAATAACTTAAAGACAGAACTCTAATTCTATTTTTTTCACCTCAAACACATTAAATTATAGGCATAATCACAGCCACCAAACATTTTCAAACTGAAAATTCAGTTATTCAAAAAATGACTATCTGCTTTTAGTCACTCGCTCTATTTATTATATGGCTGGGGATATAGCTCAGTGATGAACTGTCTACCTGACATATACAAAAGTCCTGGGATTCAATTTCTAGCACCACCAAATTATTTTCCCCAGCAAAGTCCTATCTAGATAATAAAGGCATTATGGGAGTGAGGGAGGGGTTGGGAACTGGAGGGGTGGAAAGACTTCTGTCCTTAAATCACTGAGTTTCATGGTGTGGTTTGAGTCCTATGCATCATAAGATAAAGTGTTATGGGACAAGAGAAATTAATATCTATTCCTTCTTACATGAGATTAGAGAAGGCTAACATAGGACAACTTTCCCAAATCAAGTATACCATCATCAAAAGAACTGACAACAGGAGCTGGAGAGATGGCTCTATGGTTAAGACATTGCAACTCTTCCAGAGATCCTGAGTTCAATTCCCAGCAACCACATGGTGCCTCACAGCCATCTATATTGGGATCTGATGCCCTCTTCTGGCATGCAGGTGTACATGCAGATAGAACATCATATACGCCTTTCTGACCCCAGCACTCTGGAGACAGAGGCAGGCTGATCTCTGTGAGTTTGAGGCCAGCCTGGTCTACAAGAGCTAATTCCAGAACAGGCTCCAAAGCTACAGAGGAAACTGTCTCAAAAAACCAAAAACAAACAAACAAAAAGAACACCATATACATAAAATAAATAAATCTTTAAAATTATTAGAAAATAAATAAATTAAAAAAAAAACCGACAACAAGTTGGGTGGTGGCGGCACACACCTTTAATCCCAGTACTTGGGAGGCAGATGCAGGCCTCTGTGAGTTTGAGGCCAGCCTGGTCTACAGAGTGAGTTTCATGGTCGCCAGAGCAGTCACATAGAAACCCTTCTCAAAAATAAAACAAACAAAAAAAGGAAAAGAAAAAAAAAAAAGAACTGACAAGCATTGTCAAATGCTTAGCGTTTAAGACAACAAAGGAAATGTCATCAGTCGTCACACGACCTTCTGACAATCTCTAGAAAGTTAACCAAAAAAAAAAAAGTCTGGATGATCATGAGAAATCTATGTCCAGTCATCCCAAATTTTTAATCAAGTAAAATCCAAACTCAATAAACAATTCTGTTAAGGAATAAAGAAAAACTTAAGGGGCCATTATAATCTTACCTTGTGTGTGGTGGCTGTAGTTTTCCCTTTGTGAATGGTAAGACTGCTGGTTTTGATTATAGGAATCATGTTGCTGATAATTTGACTGCTCATCATATGAGCCTTGATGCTGATCATAGCCTGACTGCTGATCATAAGAATCTTGCTGACCATAGTCAGACTGGCCATATGAAGGTGCTCTTCCACCTTGGCTAAACAGAAATCAAGAACATAAGACCTTATAGAATTGTTCACTGCAGCAAGTTAAAGAACACTAATATACAAGGCCTAGACAACTAGACTTCAGCAGTGTCTAATACTATGTTCTCACAGTAATTATTTGGTTCTTCAATCTAAGAAAACTCATCAATGAAACACCTCTCCAAAAACAATTTCACTATCACTAAAAAGGGAAGAAAGGTTGTTGCACTACACTGGGGGTAAAAAGCACTTTTGAATACTATTAACAAAATAACTGGTTTTTACTTTCTTGAGTTAAAAGAAAAGATATTACCAAAATACAGTGATATGTATGATTCTTTAGCAAACATGACCATTAAGTGATGAGTACTCTTATTAGTTACACTGAAAGGTTCTATGTCACTTCCTTTCAACATCATGTCTTTTGTATTTAATAGCCACACATGATGACTGTCCTTTTGGTACTGGGGAGACAAGAGCATCATGACCTTAAGGCCAACCTAGGTTACGTAGACACTGGTCTCAAAAAAGGAGGAAAAACGGAGAAATGTTTCAGTTCTTAACAGCCACACCTAATTCTGCAGAATACTACAACAACCTATTCCAACTCCCAACTCAAAGCATCACAAAACTATAGTTTGAACACTAACTCTTTACTTAAAAAACAGTCAAACATTTCTCTTTGCTTTACATTTATTTCATGCTTTCACACATACAGCCTTTATAGAGCATTTATCCTATGATCATCACACTTAGCAATAAGTTTTTTCCTAATACAACATGGTTTCCAGATATTATTCCCTACATATGTCCTTTCTACTTTGCAGAGCACTTTTGTACTCTAAGATGAATTTGACCTCACAGTTCTTTCCCGAGTTCTACTTAAATTTCACTTAAAGTACTTCTGTCATTGCTGCCAGAAATGATTGGAGACCTCAAGCTTTGGTTCTTTTAACCTTCTTCACCTCTATAAAATAGAAATAACTACTAATGTTGTTTCATAGTGGTACCTGAGGACCAACATTAGGGAATGTGGAATTAGTCCACCAAACAAAGCGCAATAAAAACTCCACTATGTAGTAACACTAGTAGTTATTTCCATTTTATAGAGGCCTATATAGTTTTATGCCAGCCATGGCTACATAGTAAAACACTATTCCAAAATAAAAGGGGAGGGAGGGCTAGAGAAATCGCTCAGTGTTTGAGAGCACTTGCTTTTGCAGAGGACCCAATGTCAATTTCCAACACCCATATGATGGCTCACAAAAATCTGTAACCCCAGTTCTAAGAAATGTATGCCCTCTTCCTGACCTCTGTGGGAACCAAGAACACATGGTACACAGATACACATAATACTCATAAATTAAAATAAATGCATCGAAAATATATTTTAAAGGTAATGTATCCATATGGCACAAAAAACAAAATATAGGATTTAAACACAGAGCTCAGTGGTAGAGTACTTATGTAGTATATGTAAAGTCCTGGGTTCTATTATCAGCACTACAAAATAATTAAGTGGAAATACAAAGGCAGGCATGTACAATACAATTTCAATAGTTTACTGTTTCCTTACCCTCCTGATGATTCCGTATTTTGTTGTTGTCCCTGGTTATTATATGATTGCTGGCTGTATGAGCTCTGCTTTTGATTCTCATAACTACCATAAGACTGTGAATAACCTAAAAATTAGATAAGAATACTATTTAGTGAAGGCTCTGATCCAACTCTCTAAAATATCAATTTAACAAACCAGTCCAACCTGATTGATTTTGTCCATAACTGGAGTAACCACCATAGTTTTGTCCATACGAAGAATCAGTCGTTTGCCCATAGCCAGAATAGCTCTGAAATTCAGGTAAACATTCAAACTTTATTACTTACTAGATAAAATCACTATGTATAAACTTTAGTACTTATTAAATAACTATTTATAAGGAAAACAACTGATTTTTCAACCTACTTGTGATGTTTGTCCATAGCCTTGACTGCCTTGATTTCCATAGGAAGAATAACTGTAAAAGAAAATGTTAATACTTGAAAGATATATGCTTAAAAAAATTGAAAAGCTTAAATGATAAACTCTGTCTTCAAAAGTGTTTGTCCTGCTTACATCTGAACTGTTTTCTGTCTAATGGTTATAAAAAGTTATTTTTTGTTCTTAGTGAATGACTCAAAATAAAAGACCATTTACATTTAAACAATTCTGCCTGTTTCTTAGAATTTAAATTGATGACCAACAACTAAAGACACAAATAAAGTCATTCCCAGACCTCCTGAATGTCAGTATCAAAGTGCTGTCGTCAAAATTTCTTACAAATATTATTTCACCAGAGCTAAAAAACTAAGAAAATTATACTTTGGGATAAATAACAAAACAGGGAAAGGCACTGAACAGTATCATTCCATAAACAGATTTTTATTAATATCAGGTACACAGATTTCTAATACTTAGAGCATATACAGTTTTTTGTAGCTAAAAATGTTTATACAAATAACCACTCTGATGATCACACAGTGGCCCAGGCCTTTAATCCCAGCACTCACAAAACAGAAGCAGGCTGACCTGAGGCTAGCTTGGTCTACATAGCAAGTTCCAAGCTTACCAAAGCTACACAGTAAGACCCTGTCTCAAAAAAAAAAAAACGACCAATCTTTCCTAAGAATGTGCTATTTCCAAAAACTGCATGTTAATCCATAGTAATCTGAGAGAGAAAAAAAGGTAACTTTTTTGTTTGTTTTTTGAGACAGGGTTTCTCTGGCTGTCCTCACTCTGTAGACCAGCCTCTAACTCAGAGATCCCGAGTGCTGAGATTAAATGCATGTGCTACCATGCCTGGTTTAAAAATGTAACTTTTAATACTTCTTAAGCCATATCGCAACAGATTAATTTCTTCATACTAGTTGTTTGAATTGAATTTCTTTAACTTTCCAGAAAAAAAAAAAATGTGGAACAAAAGTCCAGTATATATGCTTCAGTAATTAAAGGCATGCATAGATATATATAGATACAGATATAAAGGTGTATCTACACATGCCTCTAATTACTGAAGCATATGTGTGTGTGTATATATACATATATATATCCAAAGTACCAACAGAATGAAATTATGCAATATCAAGACTGCCATGTAGTTTGATAAACATGCATTGTGTTACTGAATAAATGTACCTCCTAAGACTTATCTTTTTAAAATTATATCATGTAAGTACTAGCAAGCCAAAAAACAACTCTGAATATACGGCTCTTTAATACCCAAAGAAAAGTATCTTCAAAATAAAACCTTTTATCTTAGAGCAATCAAATACTAAAATTCCTCAACTATTTTTTTTCCAGAATCCCATAACTTTTAAAAATACAATCAATAAAGAAACACTTGCCAGATACCTACTAAAGAGGCTAGCACTCTCTTATAGGAATAAAATTGCATCAATTGTGTTTCTGATTTGCTTCTGACTATCTCACATTAAGCCTCCAACAATAGTTGGTAGTGTTAGGTTGAAAGCTATTACTTCTCGTAAGCGAAGAACATCTACCATCATATAGACATAAAAACAAACTTTCACTGTGAGCATACTAGGACTTTCAAGAATTGCTAAACAATGTACTATAGTGATTTAAGAAAATCTACTCTTGCTCTGTATCTTCCTTAATGTGCAGTGATTGTTTTCTGGTTCAAGTTCCACTGGAACTGGAGGCTGCCAACTGACAGAGGATGGCAGGGTTCAGTTGTCTTTCTTGTTCAAATAAATGGTTTAATAAAAGAGAGAGAGAGAGAGAGAGAGAGAGAGAGAGAGAGAGAGAAAGAAAATCTGTTCTAGGGGCTAGAGCGATGGCTCAGTGGTTAAGAGCACTTGCTGCAGAATCAGATGGCCTGAGTTTGATTCCTAGAATTCATATATTGGCTCACAGCCATCTCTAACACCAGAGCCACAAGGATCCAAAACCTTTTTCTGGCTTCCATAGGCCCTGCATGTACATGGTACATAGATATACATACAGACAGAACACCCACACAAATTATTTTTAAAATCACATTAGCATATTATATATCATGGAAAAGTAAAATTTTTTTCTAAGAACCTATTTGATGCGAGTTTTAAGAAATTCTCTAGGCAGAGGATGGCTCAGAGGTTAGGAGCACTGCCTACTCTTCCAGTGAACCTGGATTCAACTCACATCAGGCAGATCACAAAGTTTCTAACTATAGTTCCAAGAGATCTGACACCTCTGACTTCCAGAGGCACTGGTATTATGAGCACATACCCACATGCAGACATACACATAATTAAAAAAAAACAATAAAAATTTTAAAAATTATTAAATTCTTGAAATTTCTAAAGAAAACTCTACAATACCTAGGATTTCTGTCTTTATCTTCAAGGCATATATTTATTAATCAAACAGACTACTTAAAAAAGACAGAAATGTTGCACAATACCCATTTATAAAGGCAAGCTCTTTCCCTGTTACCAAGCTTTAACAATTAGTCACACATTGCCCCCCCGACTCCTTATTTTTAAGATAGGGTCTTTCTATGTAGCCCAGGCTGGCCTCAAACTTTTGATAGTCCTCCTACCTCAAGTTCCTGAGTGCTGGGATTACAAGCCTGAAGTACCACTTCTAGCCTTATTATTTTAAGATATCCAGATAGCAAATTTTAGAGAGAAAATTGTATTATTTTTCTCAGTTTCAGCCTTTCATGATATTATGAAAATATATGTATACTTTACCTTTGCTGCTCACCCCCAGACTGACTGTAACTTCCAGAATCTAAAACACATAAAAAAAAATTTAAATCATATTTAAAATTTATGCTTCCCCTAAGACTAACTTTAGTTTATGCAAATAAAACTAGAAACTGTCAAAAATTACATTAAGAAAAACTAAAAGCCAGGCATGATGGCACACACCTTTAATTCCAGCACTCAGAAGGCAGAAATGGGGGTTTCTATAAGTTCAAGGCCAGCCTAGTTTACATAGTGAGTTCCAGGGAGCAAGAGGTACAGTGAGGCCCTGTCTCAAAAAAATAAAATAAACACACACACACAAAGAAAAACTAGAAATTAAATCTATGCATTGTTAAACCACTGTTCTAAAAGTATATGCTGGTGGACAGAAGAAAGTGAATATGAAATCATTGAAAATTCATCATTTAAAAACAAAAAACTCAACCAGATGTGGTTGTTCATGCCTGTACACTTGGCAAACTAAGGCAAAAAGGATTGTCAGAGGCTCAAGACCAGCCTAGGATAGGCACACAGGCTTCCAAACCAGACTGGATAGACTAGTAAGACCTTGCTTAAAAGAAAAAAAAAAAATCAACTACCTACCCCTCAAAAGTTCAAGCTACAGCTATATATCTTTACATTATTAAAAGCAAACAAACAAAAGAAAAGTAGCTGTTTAAACTAATCAGGGCCAAAAAAGGGAAGAAACACGCACTCTGACATGATTAATCTACAGAATCGTACTATCATTACCACGTCAAAACATACAATGTTCTTCTGCATTGGACTACTGTGGCTGTCATCATCAATAAGAGTCTCCTAAGACTTGCCAAGAAAAGCTGTTGATTTTACCAAACTTTCAAGCAACTGGCCAATTGGTGACATATCAAACCAGCAATGATACATGCTTGTAGCCTGAATTTTAGCAACAAAAACTATCTTAGAAAAAAAGTCTAGCCGGGCGGTGGTGGCACACACCTTTAATCCCAGCACTCGGATCTCTTTGAGTTCGAGGCCATCCTGGTCTACAAGAGCTAGTTCCAGGACAGGCTCCAAAGCCACAGAGAAACCCTGTCTCGAAAAAAAAAAAAGGCCTAAATAAACATGTCAAGTAAAGGGGGCAGAAGAGGGGAGATTATAAACTTTTCTCTATAGTTCAAAGTATAAGTCATACCAAAAATTGGTGAGGAGGCTCTACCCCTTTAGGTTTATATTCAATAAAACAGCCTTAACTTGTGATGAATAAGACAGATGTTATATAAAATACAACTATAAAACAGGAGTGTCAAACTGATCATATGACCAACTTTACCTAATTTTAAAATCTTCAATGAACAATTCAAATAAAATCAAAAGCTTCCTTTTCAGCCAATTTATATCAGGTTATCATATAAAGCTACACCACTACAGGTTTAAGCAGGTGACATTAAATTTGTCACCATGCTACTGTAAATATCTCCAATATGACATCTCTTTTAAAATACTTAAGACTATTAAATAAAATCTGATAAATTATTTCTATGAAGTTAAGGACACAGGCTACATGAAATGGGGGAAGAGGAACTATCTTGCAAGTCACAGCTATTTCCATAACTGATAAGAGTTGCAGCTAGCAACCAAAGGAAAATAGGAAAAGAACATGCTCTACCTGGCCCATAAAGAGAATAGATGCACCTATCAAACAGCAAAGGAAAGCTACTCAGAAGACTGGAGGGGGGAGGGAGAGGGTATTTAAACACTTGAAGATACATATATTTCTCCATCGACAGTCTAATACCTCAGTATTTCCTTTTGGTTCAGACAAAACCATTTAAGTATTTAGCACTTAAATCTTTCGACCGTCTCTCAAAATCTAGTAGTTAAACATTCTTAACTTCAGCCGAAGTTAACTACAGACCTCTAAAACTATAAACCCGACTTCAGCTGAACTAAAATTTCAAGATACACAAATAAGCACTGCCACCAAAAAAAATATGTATTTCAGTGATTAAAATACAGGTGCTATTTTCAACTTTAAAAAATCAGTTTGCAAATGCCACTTAGGGCAACTCAAATAAGACCTTGTTAAGATTACCTGACACTTGAGCCTTGTGTCTGGACTTGTTCATTATTTAGAAGTGCTTCTAAATTATCAAAGTGTACCAGTGTACTGGCTATTTTATGTCAACTTGACACAAGTTGGAACCATCTGAAGAGGGAACTTCAATTGAGAAAAGATTCAGCTATATGAGGCATTATCTTAATTGGTGACTGATGGGGGAATGTCCCGCCCATTGTGAGTGGTAGTTGTGGGTTCTATAAGAAAGCAGGTTGAACAAGTCATGAGAACCAAACCACAAAGCAGCACCCCTCCACAGCCTCTTCATCAGCTCCTGCTGCCAGAAATTGCCTGCCCTATTTGAGTTTCTGTCCTGACTTCCTTCAATGATGAACAGATAGTTATATAAGACAAATAAACCCTTCCCAAGTTGCTTTGGCCATCATCACAGCCATAATAATCCTACAATAAATTGGTACCAGGACACTGGGATATTGCTGTAACAGACAGACCTGACCATGTGTTTTTGGGAGGACTGTGGAAGGACTTTGGAACTTTGAACTAGAAAACGCCATTGAGTGCTAACAGCTCAGTGGGCCATCCTTCAGGAGCTTGGAAGATAATTATATTGAGGGCAATTCAGACGATGAAGGCCTGGCTTGGTTAAGTTTCTGGGGGAAGCAAAGACTCTGCTGGGCCTTTTGTGTGAACAATCTGTGGTTCGAGTCAGCCAAGGCTGAAGAGTCGGCTGTGAGTAACAAGGGACCAGAAGCACTAAAGACCGTTCCTTTACTAGGACAACTGATACTGGTCAGCCAAGAAATTTGTGGGAATTAAAAGACCAACTAGAAAGTGGTTTCTGACAGTTAACACACAGAAGCTGTGTTCTAGATGTGGCCTAGGTTGTATCTTATGCTGGCAGTTGAATTTGGTAATGTTTAAGAGTCCCCGAGGTGATACTGGTTTTGAAGGCATGAAGGGGCTGTGAGGGGCCAGGAGAGGCCACTGGTGAAGGTACAACCTCAGTAGCACTTGGAGCCCTGAAGGGACTGAAGGGGTCATGAAGGGAAGTTAAGGCTTGGCACCAAGAAAAGAACACAGGACAGGCTATTGGTAAAGTACAACCCTGTTGCAGTAAGAGGCCCAGTATTTTGGAGAAGCCAGTACCATAGGATGATTACCTAGAACAGCAGCAGCAGTGGAGCAGTCAGCTGGAGCCAGAGAAGTGACCCAAGCCCTTTGGAGGTGTTCAGAAGATCATCAGTGGATCCCAGATACTGATTACTGAGTTATTTATAGTGGAGTTTGGTTTTGCTGTGTTCAGACTGTAACTGTGCCTTGGTTCTTCCTTCTTGAAGAAAGTTTTTTTTTTTAATTTTACAGAAGCCCACAGTTAAAAGACTGAATTTTTAAAGACATTTTATGTTTTAAGAGACTTTAGATTTTTAATTTATTTATGTTTTATGTATGTGCACTCTACATGACAGAGAGGGCATCAGATCCTACTATAGATGGTTGTAGCCACCATGTGGGTGCTGGGAATTGAACTCAGGACCTCTGGAAAAGCAGTCAGTGCTATTAACCACTGAGCCACCTTTCCAGCCCCTAGATTTTAGACTTTTAAAGATACTGAATTTTGAGTGTTTGAATTTGTAAAGAACTGTAGGGCTTTTAAAGTTTATAAAATGTTTCATAGTGTGATGTTGATGTTAATGTGTGATCTTGGGGGGGTGAAAATGAAAGGCTGTGGTTAAACAGTGATATTTGTGTGTCCACATGACAAGGAGTCATTTGTCCTAGATAGTTTTATGTCAACCAGACACAGCTAGAGTCATCTGAAAAGGAACTTCAATTGAGAAAAAGGTCTCCTTAAGACCCAGCTGCAGGACATTTTTTAAATTACTGACTGATGGGGAGGGCCCAGTCCACTGTAGATGGTGACATCCCTGGGCTGGTGGTTCTTGGTTCCATAAGAAAGCAGATTGAGCAAGGCAGTAAACAGCTCCCCTCCATGGCCTCTACATCAGCTCCTGTCTCCAGGTTCCTGTCTTGTATGAGTTTCTGTCCTGACTTCAGCAACGAACAGATACTGTAAGTCAAACAAACCGTTTCCTCAAGTTGCTTTGGTCATGATGGTGTGGGATGCCCCTCTGTAGGCTGTGAATATGTTTTATTACCACTGGTTAATGAAGAGGCTGCTTTGGCCTATGGCAGGACAGAGTATAGGCGGAAAATCCAAGCAGAGAGACAGAGAAAAAGAAGGCAGAGTTGGAAAGGCTCCAGCAGTTGCTGCGGGAGTAAGATGCCAGAGCATTATTGGTAGGCCACGGGGCCCGTGGCAATACAGATTATTAGAAATGGGTTAATTTCTATGTAGAGCTAGCCAGTAAAAAGCCTGAACCATTGACCAAACAATTACAATTAATATTAAGTCTCTGAATGATTATCTAACAACTGGCTGCAGGAATCAGAGAGAAACTGGTCCAGTGGGACTGCGCAGGAAAGAAAAAAGTCTGCAGCTACATCACAGTGTTTCAAAACAGCAACAGTAACTCTAAGACAACTAGGTATGTCCAACTTGTGGCCCAAATACTGGAATTGTAGGCTTGAGCCACAAATCCTGGCTTAAGAATTTCCTTTAAACATCATTTACAGCAGCTTCAAGGACACAACTACATTTCAGCTGATGTTTGTCTGGTTACTCTCTCCATCTTACCTCCAACCTATTTAACATGCTTTATTTCTGAACAGCATTTATCTAGGTAATTTTTTAGCGCTGTGCTTTTCCCTTTGTGCTTTAGGTGGGCTGTTTTTTCTGTTTTTACTTGTACCTGACATCTTAAATTAGAATTTTCTATCTACCATAGCTTTTCTTTTCCTTTTAATCCCTTTCCTACTTTCTATTACATTCTCTTTATATTCCATTCCATGGCCTTATAAATTTTGGCATATTTTCTTGACAAAATTCAAAATTATCAACCTCCACTAAAACATCCAGACTTTACTATTCTAATGCAAGTCAAATTTTGCACCCTTATTTTCCTTGCAATTTTTATTCTTCTTCCTTTCCATACATTAATTCTTTTGGCAAAGATCAGTATGACTATGTGCTAGTTTATTTGGTAGAAAACTCAAGGTCTTTGGCTATTTTCCCTCTGAACATTAGTCTAAAACCTTTTAAAGCAGACTTTTTATTTACGTGTCCACGAGTGAAAGAGCATGCACACATGCATGCAAGACAGAAGAGGGTGTAAGATGCTCTAAAGCTGGAGACACAGGTAACTGTGGGCTTTGAGATATGGATACTGGTAACCAACTCTGGTTCTTTGTGCCACGAGCAGCAGCGACAGCTCCAAGGTCCCTCTGCAAATTGTTTTTTATGGGTTATTATTTTATAATCTGTAATTTTATAGATTTTGAGATTATTTTTAGGCATGTTTGAAATTAATGCTTGATTAAAACTTTCAACTCCTTAGGTTTGTCTGCCTTTAATCCCAGTACTGATGAGGCAGGTGGATCTCTATGAGTTCCTGGACATCTAGAGCTAGTGAGGTCCTGTCTCAAGATAAAAAATAATAATAATAAAAGAACAATTGAACTTTTCCAGCTTTTTTTTAAGGCAAGAATTTCCTATGTTGCTCATGCTGGTTTAAAACTAGAGACCTTCCCAACTCAGCTTCCTGAGTACTGATGACAGGTATGTACCACCATACCCACCAAGTTTCACTTTCATCTCTATCCTTCTAAAGTGAATTTTGGAAGACAGATTATAACTACATCTATAATTCTGCTAAGTTCGCTATTTCACTTTTCCCACCTTTGAAAATTATGTTTGGGAGAGGGGAAGGGAAATGGCTCAGTAGGTAAACATACACGACATAAACTTGACATTCTGAGTCTAATATCTTGTACTACAAAGTCTTTGTCCTGACTTTCACAGGCACACCAAGGCACACACTCACACCCGCACATTAATGTAATTTTGAAAAATGTCTTTTTCAAATCTATGTGGCCTTTCCACATACGTTGGTCTTAACGGTGATTTATTTTTTTAACTTTTTCTAAATTTAACTATTTTATGTGCATTGGTGTGAAGATGTCAGATCCCTTGGAACTGGAGTTACTACAGATAGTTGTGAGCTGCCATGTGGGCACTGGGAACTGAACTTGGGTCCTCTGAAAAAGCAGCCGGTGCTTTTGACCACTGAGCCATCTCTCTAGTCCTGATTAGTTTTTTAATCTTCAACATAAAAACATTTGTTCTTATCCGATTTGTCATTTGTCACATTTGACACCTGTTCCTAGTGTTCAATTTTTACCATGAACTCACCTTTTGAAATGATTATATTTCCTCAGATTCTTTGTGATCTATGTTATCAGAATTCTTCCAGTTTTTCATTTTGTTTTACTTTTTTAAACCAGGAACCCAAAAATGTTAATCAGTCCAGATTTTTTATTTTTATGTTAAATCATTTTAAGGTTTCCTAAAGGCTAAATGAGTACCTAAAAGAAGTAAGAGGTTCCAGGCTACAAATTCCAAGATTCTACTGTGTCTAAGCTTCCTTGTTAACACTAGAATTTTTTTCCTCTTTGTTAACACTAGGATTTTTTTCCTCTTTGTTCATTTCTTCACTGAAGGACACAATCCTTCACATCAATTACCTATAAACCCAAGATTTATAAGGGTTTCAGTTTCCATTATTGGGCTAACAGTTCAAGGTTTCATCACCCACCCTTAGACAATAAAACCACCATACAAGACCTATACTCCCTGTAGGTAATTGCCAAAATAGCTCTATGCATATCATACTGGATTCTACTTCATTTTTACTATGGGTTTTAGCCTTCCCAAATTTTTGTCTATATTTTTTTTTGAGGTGCATATAGAGGATAAGGTATCTTGAGTTGTCCTAATTGCTTGACTTTATTTTATATATAACTAATATTTTACTTGTGATTTTAATTCAAAAGCTCTGGTAATTCACTTTCGCAAATAACTTTGAATGTCACTGATAATAATTTTGACTTATTGACAAAATACTATGAATACATCTCTTTCCCCTGATGCAGGCAATCAAATCCTTAAGTTTTGTGCATGCTAAGCATTAATTCCAGCCCAAATGATTATATTTTAATATGTCTGAAACTCTGACACGGCAAGCATCTGGATTAGTTGAGTCAAATTTCTAAGTGTAGTCTGGAATGTTTAAAGAATGTAACTTATTAATGATACTAGTTGCTTAGGAGCAAATTTATTCTGTTAAGTTTATTAATTTAAACATGCATTCAAAATAAGTCAAAAGCATCACTTTTACACAAAAGTCAAAGTTATTTTACACAAACATCACAAAACATGTTAAGTTTTATAACACTGAAAAGACCTTAAAAGATTTTTTAACTTAAGCCTCTAAATTTAAGTTTTCCATTGAAACTACTCAGTCCTATAAAAATGTCACTGTCTTATATGAATAATTACATTAAAAAACCAACAGAGTTTGGGCAAGGTACAGCAAACCTGTAATCCCACTCAGGAGGCTGAATTAAAGGAGGATGATGAATTAAAGGCCAGCCTGGAGATACACTGGAAGATCCTGTCCAAACAATCCCAAGTTGTTACTGATCACCGCTTGCACTAATTTTGGTAAATTTCTACATGAGTAGAATTTTAATTTTTTTACAGTCATGGTTAACCTACATATACCCTTTCTAAGGAAGCATTTGTACATATTCTTCTGGACCTTTACCAGGTATCATGACGAATTATGTACCTGGTAACAGACATACCAATGTCTACTTTGGAATAATCCCTTGTTTGAAAAAGAAACAGAATTTGAAGCGCTAACTTCAGTAGTTTAGCCCTGTCTATCAGACAGATATCCTACTCCCACCCCCAAAAGCTTAGAGCTCCTTAGAATCAACGCTAATCTAAGGAAAGATTAACATTCCCCTGCCCAGTCTTTCCTACTCATTTGAAATCGTCTCCCGCTGCTGCTGCCATGAACGAACCAACACACACGAACAAACAGACGAACGAACACACACCCACACCCTGGTGGACTGGGGAAACCTTTTTAAAAGGATTGCTAATTAACAGAAGTGTAAAAAAAAACTGGTGGGTGTATGGTTCATGCCTTTAATCCCAGCACTTGGGAGGCTGGGGCAGATGGATCTGAGTTCGAGGCCAGCCTGGTCTACACATGGAGTTCCGGGACAGCCAAGGATACATAATGAGATCCTGTCTCCAGTAAATAGGTAAATGTAAAACTACCAAAGGGTATATTTCATTCCAGTCGGAAGGAAAGCACGAACTCATGCTGGCTTCTAAGATCAAGTGGCTACCTGGGTCTGTCTGCCACCTGTAAATGTAGCCCAACAATAAAGGCCCTTGTGTGATCAACTGGACCTGTTAGAATCAGGAGGACTTTTTAATTCTGGTTTAACAGGATTCAAACTGGCTGTCCGGGAGGGGTAAATGCCTGTCTTCCACACATCCGTGGCCTCCATAAATATCACTTCGAGGAAGACGCTGTCTTTCCTCTGGTCTCTCTGTTCTAAGGGAAATGCCACGAAGACCTAAAAGTGCTCACCGTCAACAGTCAAGGCTCACTTTTCGGTGCGGAAGATGAACAGGTGGGGGAGGGAGTACAAAGGTGAAGCCGGATATGCAGCACCCCCCCAACCCCAATCAATCCCGGTGGTTACAGCGGAGGGAATGACCCGTACGAGCGGGTTGCGTGTAAGGCACCGTGCTGTGCAAAGGGCTCCCCGAGCCTCGGACCCCCACCTGATGAACGGGTGAGTCGGGAAGGGGCCCAACTCCACTTCTCGGATGGGGAAGCTGAGGCACGGGGCGGCGAGACGACCGGCCAGAGGCCTCGCAGCGGAGGACCCGGAGCCCCAGTCCTCAGGCTGATGCTCACATCTCGACTTCCCCCGCCCCTGCTATGGTGCAGGCGGGCCCCCGCCCCCCACCCCGCACCCCGGGGAGCTGCGCGTCTCCGCAGGTTCCAAGGGCAGGGCCAAAAGACGGGGCTCCAGAGCTCTCCCGCCGCGATTCGTAGCCAGAGAGCGTTGGGAGCGTGCGTGCTTCCAGTCCAACATGGCGGCGCCGCGCCCCCCCCCCAACCCGAGCCTCCCTCGGGCCGGAGGCTTTCCCTCGCCGCCCTCCGGTGGGCGGGAAGACGGCCCGCACCCGCCGGACCCCTCCTCGCCGCTGCCGCTGCTCGCCGGACGCGTCACCTACCCGACATGCCTAACAGCCGCGGCGCGGAGCCCCCACGGCCCGCGGAGAACAAGGGAAACGAAAAGCCAGGCGGCGCGGCTGCTGGAGCTGCTCTGAGGGCGGCGCGGCGGGCTGAGGCCGACTGCGGGATCGCGGCAGCCAATCAGCGCGCGGCGGGCGATACCACCGCGCCGCAGCCGGAGGGGTGACCCCACGCCGCTCCGGTCCGCCCACCCCGGCGTCCCTCCCGGATCGCCCCTCCGCGACCGTACCATGATTGAGAGGGAAACTGAGAAAGGAAAGTACCAAAGCCCTCGTGGGGCTAGGGGGAGGGGGCCGCACCGGCTCGCTCCGTCCCATTTACAGCCCCAGTTCTGATTGTATTGGGACGGGTAGAATTGTGAGCTGTGAAAGCGAAAGCGGAGGCGCCCTTTTTCCCAGTCAGAACTATCGGCGTGGGAAACGGGTTTCTTTAACGTCGGGAATGGTGTGACCGGCCTCGCTCCGGCTCTTGCTGCAGAGCTTGAACCACTTGGGGGCGTTCCGAGTCTGAGGAGAGCGCGGGACGAAAGTCGTGACGAGCTCGGTACCCGATCACTTCCAGGCTTGCTCGAACTGCCTTGGCCGGTAAAAGTCAAGGTGAAACGAGGACAGAAACGCGAGTTCAGTCTAAATCACGCGCAAACCTGACCCCGGGGATAAGGTGGTGCGGTAATCGCTCTTTCTCAATCCTATATAATAACAGCTATTTGTCGGCGTCTTACATCATCTCATTTAATTCGCGCAGCAACTGATGAAATATTTCCTCCTGGTTGCGGATAAAAACGAACAGACTGAGGTCGTGTGGCTAGTAAAGGGCAAAGGTGGAATTTGGAAGTCTAGTAACCCAACCCCACTGCTGAGGGCTTTAACCTAACGCTGTACAGTAAACTCTGTTGGAGAAAGGGCTTGGAAAACTAAGGGGACATTTCCCCGAGTGAGTGACATCTGAACCAAAGCCTGGGTGATGAGTTAATCAAGTTGAAGAAGTGGGCAAAAGATCTGTCCAGAGTTGTAGAACAAGTAACTTGATATGTTTGGAGTGTAGCCTGCAGGGGAGAATACTAGAATCATGCCAGAAAAGTAGGAGGCTAAATAGCCGAGGCGGTGGATCCACCCACTAGAGACTTCAGAAGGGTGAGATCAGCTGCAGAATGAAGAATAGGTTGGAGATGAGAGACGTCTAAAAGTGCGTGTGTCTTGGGAGGAGGGGCGACTGAGACTATTGCTCAGTATTAAAGCCTGGCCTAGCATGCTTGAGTTCCTGGGTTCATTTCCTAGCACTGGTAAATATTTTTTTTCAGCTCATCGAGGTAGCACATGCCTATTAATCCCAGCATTCAGGGGGCAAAATCAGGCAGACCTCTGAACTCGAGGCCAACCCGGTGTACATGGTGAGTTCCAGGACACACAGGGCTGGCTACAAAGAGAGACCTTGCCTCAAAACAAAATTCAAAATTTTAACCAGAGAGATCATGCCACTGGCCAATGCAATGGTTATAGTGAGAGATCATAGTGCAATGGACTCAAAGTAGCTGTGGAAGTAAAGGCAGAAATCATGGGCACACTTAGGAGGAAATGGTGATCAGTGCGTGTGCAAGGAGCTGGTGCAGAGAGTTTTAGGTTTTCAGTGTACACAAATGGGCAGGTAGAGGTGTCATTCACTGGGATAGGGACCATGGGGAACAGATTGGGATGGAGTAACAAGTTCAGAACTGATATTGGAGGTCAGAAAAGGGCATGAGGTCATTTCTCCTCATTATGCCCTCAGCAGAAGATTATTAAAAAAAAAACAAAAGCAAAAAAACCCTCCAGATGGGTACAAACAAGCAAAGCTAAAGAAATAAGTCTTTCACTACTATGAGCCATATAACTTGAGCATCTGTAATGAGGAAAAGAGCTTTTCCTGTAGCAGGAGAGAATCAGGTCTCAGGAGGAAGAAAGAGATCTGGGTTAGTTTTTTTTTTTTGTTTGTTTGTTTTGTTTTTAATTTTAAAGAAAAAAAACAGTGTTGTTCAGGCTGGAGAGATGGCTCAGCAGTTAAGAGTACTGACTGTTCTTCCAGAGGACCCAAGTTCAATTCCCAGCACCCACATGGCAGCTAACAACTGTCTGTAACTCCAAGATCTGACACCCTCACTCAGAGATACATGCAGGCAAAATACCAATGTACATAAAATAAAAACAAATTATTTTTAAAAAGTGTTGTTATCTTTGACTGCTTACCTTTATATCCTTATTTATTCACTTAGTCATTCAGTCTCCCTTTCCTAAGGCCTGCTCTGTGCGTAGAACCTGGGAAGTCCTAAAGACAGAGACACAAACCCAGCTGCCACCCTCCAGAAACTACTGTCGCATAATTGGCGTGGTACAGACCTGTGGTTCCTACCAGTTATTGGAATTGAATGTTCTAGGGTTGGAAGATGTTCTAAAAATAGGACACTTGTCTATAGGAAGGTAGGATTATCAAGGAAAGATCCAGCATGAGGTGCCTCCTGAACCAAGTTTTGAAGAAAAATCAGGAGTTAGCTGGTGGGTATTCCAAGCAAAAAGGGCTGCACTGGTGATGGTGAGAGAGAGAGCTCTTGGGGGCACTAAGTAGCCCTGATTGGCTTGTCACTGGAGTTGCAGGGATGGGGGGGATGAGAAGAAATGCCGTGACAGAAGTGGGCACCACATGGACATGGAGATACATGAGATACGTATAATCCCAGCACACGGGAAACTGCTGCAGGAGGATCCTAAGTTTGAGGCCACCTGGACGACAAAGACATTGTCTCAAAAAAGGGGAGGGGGGCAGAAGCTACTCTGAAAGGCCTTGTCTGCTTTATGCTTTGTGGTTGACTTTGGGCATCACAATTTAACTTGAGGGCCAGTGAAATGGCTCCTTGGGTAGCCACTTACCACCAAACCCGACAGTGTAAGTTTTCTCCTTAGAACCTGCACAGTGGAAGGAGAGAACTGACGCTTGCACATTGTCCTCTGACCTCTGCATGCATTAATTAGTGAACAGTTAATTAAAGGAGAAAAGTGGGAGCTTCTGAGGAAGTCAACTTAGGCGTGACAGTTTTCTGTCTGTATCCATTGTCTCATTTTCAGGCCAGACTTGTGAAATAGGGATTTGTATTTTGTAGATGACAACCCTGAAACTCAGAGAGGTGAACATGTTGATCAAGATCACATGGCCAATTAGGAACAGAAGCAGAGCTCCTGCCAGCCTTTGAACTAAGGTTAGTGATCTGTGTACAGTGTCCCTGCTCTCCAAACTCGAAACTCCTCCCATGTCTACTCTGTTCCAGGGCCTTCTCCACCACAGATGAAGCCCTGTGCCCTCCTGCCTTCCAAGTGTTTGCCTCATAGACGAATCGAATGGGCCCTGATGATATCTACAGCAAGCTTTCGTCTTCACCCGTTTAACGCTTCATGGTGACTCTCCCTTCTCTAGTGATGTCCGCTCGCCTGGCCGTGGTCTACACACTGAGAGAAGAGAACAGGGACATTTAGCCCAACAGCTTCAGCAGAATGTTTCTGGGAAGTCTTGTTTCTGGGACTGTTTGCCCCGATCTATTCCCCATGGCCTCACAGGAGGTACTGCCCTCTGCAGCCGCCTCACCCACCCCATGATGGGTGGGTGTTGGGTTGGCTGTATGCCCAGCAAGCTATAGGCACTAGGTTTAATCCTCAGCCATGCAAAAAAATATTTTAAATTAAAGATTGTGTTACTGAAATTGGTAAGTAAGAGGCTGGGGAGAAAAGTACGAAGATCAGCGTTGAGATCCCCAGGACCCTTGTAAATGCTGGGCCATTATGGTGGTCTGCCTGGAATCCAGCACTTGGGAGGCAAGGGATGCCCAGGGCAAGCTGACTAGCTAGAGTAGTCAATCAGCATAGTGTGCTCTGGTTTCAGAGAGAGACCCTGCTTCAGTAAATAAAATTGAGAGTAATGGAAAAAGACATTGGACTTTAACCTCTGGCCTCTTTATGTGGCAATTTTCTCAGGGATCAAAACATTCTACCTGAGGATAGGAAGTAAATAATTCCAGACGACTTCTAGAAGTCCCGGAAACTGACCAGATGCACCAGGCTTTTTTTCCTTAAGACTTTGTAAGTGACTCCTAAGTGTTGCTCTCAGACACGCCAAGCTGCAAAGAGGATTCCCAGACAAGCCCAGCTTCCTGAAAGAGGCTCAAACTAACTGAGGCACTAGGAAAAGACACAGTCCAGCCTGTCGAGCTGCCTGAAGGCTGTGCAGTGTGCACCAGGTTTCCAGCTTTTGTGAGCTGTCACCCATGCTAGAGTGGGTTTTGGTGATGTAGCTGTCTTCAAGTCATTTCTGTTCCTATAAGTCTGAACCCCACCTCCATACTTTCTGTAAATAACCCCAGTGAAACTCATTGGCTCACCAAGTTGTACTTTGATGTATCCATACATTGGTCTGTATTCCCTTTCTAGAGTGAATAAGTGTGTGTGTTTGTCTTTCCAGGAAAAGTTTGTCACATCATACCTCTACATATGCATGTGCACCTGTGCACACAGACTTAATACACATACCAAACACACACATGCACGCACGCATGCACGCACACACACAAAACATAGCATTTGTCAATGGGAAACTGATAAGAAGTCAGACTGGAGATGAAACACAAGGAGAAATGGAGGTCACTCCACAGGGAGTTAGCCCCGAGCTTCAGCTTCCACTGGTGACCTGAGCTCTAGCACCCGCCTCCTGAAGGAAATGTTCAGAGCCCTGATCCCTGGCTCCAAAATCCACCCCCTCCCTTTGTCCTTCCAGTTCATGGCTCAAATAGTCCTATGACCACTGATAATTTCTATAATGCCTCCATTGCCAGGTTAGCTCCCCAACTCTTCCATCATTGATATAAGCCTTGCGAGAACATTTTTAAGAACTGGAGATTTAAGTAGGGTAAGAGGAGAAGCTGTCAGAGAGAGCTATTTGAGCAGAGGTGTGACCTGTTTAACCAGGATTTCTTGGCTGCTTTTTTCAAAATACAGTCAATTACAGGACACACAAGTAGAAGCCAAATGAAGTAATTGCTCAAAAGAGTCACACCGAGGCTGCAGTGAGATCCTGTGGCAGTCACAGGATTCGAGGCTTTCCAATTTTTTTAGTTCATTCTGTGATATGTGGCATACTTCTCTCTGAACCTAAAGCACCCCATCACAAGACCTAAAACAGTAGGCATTAAAAAGAAAAAGCTTATTTATTTTGATTTTATGTGTATTGAGTATTATGCCTACATGTATGCATGTGTATCACATGCATGCCTGGTGCCTTCAGAGGTCAGAAGAGGGCATTAGATCCCCTGCAACTGGGGAGCTCTAGATGATTGTGAGCTACCATGTGGGTGCTGAGAACTGAACCCAGATCCTCTGGAAGAGCAATAAATACTCCTAACAACTAAAGCCAACTGTCTCTCCCACCTCCAACATTATGCATTTTTTAAAAGGAAGCTGGGGTGGGGGGCTGTATGCAATGAATGCATAAATAGGAGTACCACCACACAGAAATGGCCTGCCTTTCTGGCTTGTGTATGAACTCCTTCAATTTGAAGAGCTTATCGAGAACTGACCTGTGTCTCCCAGGAGGCACAAGTGAGTGTCTCATGAGTGTTTGCTGAAAGAATGACACTGCTCTGTGCCAAGTGCCACAGGCAGTGTGTAGCCATTGTCAGCACTCCACCCCTTGCTGGGGAGGTGTCCCTGGGACCCAGTTCCTCTAGCCTTCCTCGAGAGCAGGCCTTCCAGCTGCAGCAGGAGACTCCTTACAAATGATCAGGCTACCCAGTCCTCCCACCATGGCAGGCGCTTCCTGTTTAGGGTGGAAAGGAACCAGACACTTTCCTGTTAGCAGGTCTCTTAAGCAAAGCAGCAGATGCTAGCAAGTGACTGGCCCAGTCTTGCCGGCCAGATGCCTGGCGGGCAGACAGCCTTTATGTGGAAGGGAAGTGGGGCACAATGCCAGACTGGCCCAGCTTTTATTGTGTTCCTCGCATGTCCCCAGGGTCCTGGTGTGAGTAAAAAACAAACCAAGAAGAGGCCGATGCTTTTACTAAGCTGTGGTGAGGGATGGGGCAGTGGGGCTGCTCCTGAGCGCTGCTTAGGGAAGAAGGGCTGTGATTGTTCTGCAGTATGTCGTCTGGGCTATGAGTGGGCCCAGGTATGGAAACTGCACAGTATTGGGGTGAACACTTGTGTCTGTGCAACCCATCACCAGTACTTGGCAGGATTCAGGTTACTAATTATCCTGCTCATTCCTCATTGCTTGTCAGGGGCATGGAAAAAAAAAAGACAAGAATTCTCTTTGTCCTCCCTGAGAAACGGCAGACACTCAAGAGTTGTTAATTTACAAAGGTCACACAATGTGAAAAAAAGCCAAGAGTCAAAGCCAGGTCTGCCTCATGTCTTGCTTTTCCTTGATCAGAGAGAGAGATCCAAATGTACATAGGCAGGTGCACTTGTGAAGGTGCCTAGACTGAGACATGGCTGTGTCCATTGCGCTGGATAGGGGGCCTCCCTCTGTTATAGGCAGAGGTGATTGCTAGAAAGTGGGGAATTGCATCACTCAAAGCTCCCCAGCCTCTGCCAATGGTAAGTCCTGTCTCCACCAAAGCCCGCACCATCCAAGGGAAGCCTCTTCAGCTCCCTCCAGCTCCTCTCCTGTCCTCCCTAGTCCTCAGATTTTGCTAGTTTGGGGACTCCTTGAGGCTGGTCCTCCTGTACTGACTTTCTTGGAAGCCCAGAATCCCTTCTGATAGAATCTACTTTGTGTTCTGCACACTTCCTGGGGAGGAGGAAAGTGCAAAGACAACGCTGGCTATTCTTGTTATTATACAGAGGGAAACTGAGGCCTAAAGTTTCCGTGTCCTGGTTTATACATCTTGCCTGATTCAAGGGACCTGCTGTGACCCTCTGCCAGAACAAGAGGAATGGCCACTGACAGCTACTCCCCTTGGCACACAGCATGCCCAGGCTTGGCATGAGTTCCAGAGTTCTGTCCACTCTGGGAGGATTGGGAGGCTCTAAGGAGCTGAGCCAAACCCCAAGTTCTGCAGGAGGAAGGGGGGGGGGAGGCAGCTCTCTTTGAAGAGGACACATGGTGAATGCTACCAACACTGCTGGGTCAGAATCAGAAACCACCCAGCAAAGACAGGGTAGGAAGGAAGACAAAAACAAAACCACTGGAAAACTTAGAGCTGGTTTCCTCTTGGGCACTGCTGGTTTTTAGTGTTTAGTGATTCGTTAAGTCTGCAGTAAGCCTCAGGAATCTGAATGTTTCTGGAAGGGGAAAGAGGGGTTGTGTTCTGGAGACTGAACCCAGGTCCTTGTGCTTGCTGGGCAAATACTTAACCTCTAAGCTATAGCCCAGCCCAGGAACCAGAAATTTTAGTAAGTGTTTCTGTGAGGGACCTAAGAACCACATTTCACGCATTTCACTTGATGTATGATAGTGCTGTGTTCTAGAGTTACACCATTCAGGTTTGAATCCTGCCTCTATTACTAGAACTATGACCTTGGGCAAATGATGGAATCTCTGAGCCTCGTTTTCCTCATCCTTTAAAATAAGAATGTGTAGAATAGTAGCTTTCTCCTAAGGAAGGCACAGGGTCTTTCTGTGTAGCCCTGACTGTCCTGGAACTGGCTCTGTGGACCAGCCTGGTCTTGAACTCAAAGATATCCACCTGCCTCAGCCTCCCAAGTGCTGGGATTAAAGGCATATGCCTCCACACCTGGCTCTCCACCAAAAAAGATTTCTTTTAGGGGCTGGAGAAATGGCTCCACAGTTAAAAGCACTGGTTTCTCTTACAGAGGACTGGGTTTCATTTCCAGCACCTACATGGCAGCTCACAACTGTTTGTAACTCCAGTTCTACTCAATCTGATGCCCTCCAAGAACACTGCACACGTGTAATGCACATACATACATAAATACAGGCAAACCATCCATACACATAGAAAAAAATTAAGATCTTTATTTTAAAATATTTAATTTTAATTATGTGTATACATGTGGCTGTGTGCACATGGATGCTAATGCCCTCAAAGGTCAGAAGAGGGTGTCAGATCCCCTGAAGCTTCAGTTATAGGCAATTGTGAGCACCATCCAATGTGGGTGCGGCAAATTGAACTACTATCCTTTACAAGAGCAGTAAGTGCTCTTAACTGCTGAGCCATTACTCTAGCCCCTGATTGGGGTGGGGGGGATTTTGTTGCTCTTGTTTGTTTGTTCCCATAATAGCACAACCAAGGAGACAAGGTAAAATGGAACAAGGAGGCTCCCAAACTCAGCAGTGGTACTAGTGTGGATGGTTGCCCTGGGATTCATAGAAAGGGAGAATCAGCTGTCTGTGTGGCTAAGCTTGTATTCTTCCAGATGCTTGGTTATCTAGAGATCCACAGCTCCCTCTTCCCTTTTCTCAATAGTGCAGCTGAAATGGACTCAGGGTGTGCTAGAATAGAGAGAATGTGCTAGATGGGGAGAATCTAGCTGGAGAAAGAATCAGCCAGCTCAGAGTCTACTCTCAGATAGGTGGCCCTTACTGATACTTCCCAAAGTTCCCAGATCCAAAGAAGTGCTTCCAGGCCTGTTAGAATCCACCCATCAGTCAAAACTACCATCTGCCCTTGTCATACCTATAATTCATACATATTCCTACAGCTGCCAGTTAAATTATAAGATGCCCAGTTGACCTTTGTCTAATCATTTTCATATGCCTGTCCCAAATGCCACATGGCACTCACCTATTTTAGACAACTATTAATGTAATATTGAAGTTTAACTGAGAATTGAGGTTTTATTTTCTGTCTTTAGTAGCTCTGTCCCACTGTCCTTCAGAACCTCCCCTGCAGGCCACCAAAGCTTGCCCACCATTTGCTTTATTCTTAACTGAGAATTTACACTGTAGGCCACGTAGGTAGATTAGAAGCTCTCAGAGAACAAGGCCAGCCCAGGCCTCAGGCAGCCCTCTCAGGAGGATCTCCCGCTGGATAGTTAAGCAAAGAAACCCATCTCCAACTATGCCCCCAGCTGCTCACAGGCTTAGGAATTGTCTGCCCCAGGGAAGGGTCTTCCCAGAGAAGTGCTTGTTTCTAATTGATCTCCCCAGAAATGGGTGGCCCCTTTTCACCAGTTGGTTGGAAGGTATGGTGGAAGAGGGTGCTGTTTCCAATTAGTGCCACACAGGGAATGCCTGTTTATAAGATGTGTATTCAAGAACTTTTTCCAACTCCTCTACCCCAGTAGTGTCTTTTTCTAATAGCACAAAACTTTGAGAGTGATTGAAGCCCTGAGCCTCAGGGTTCAGAACACTGAGTTACTTTTGCTTAGCATTTAATAGATTCCAGATTAGTTTTGCAACTCTCACCTAATCCCAGAAGAACGACATCCTGGTCCCATTCACATTTTACAGACAAGTGGACTGACACAGTACCTGCGCTCACTCTCAGTGGTAGATATGATGGAGTTCACTTTCACTCAGTATATGTGTAGCAAAGGCTGCCAGAGAAATCTTTCCATTCCGTTCTCACACACTGTATAGGTTAAATGGAGGCTTTGGGGATGTATGTCCTTCAGTTTCATGCTATTCTGGAAACTAAATGTCATATACTCTCTTGCTACTCATGAAGAAAGCGACACTTGAAGTAGATGATCCTTTGCCAAAGGTGTCACCGGTGCATCCTGCCATTTATTGTGTTCCGCGTAATACCAGGCATCATGCTTGCTTATGCGCAGGCATTATCATCGAATCTTCCCCCAGGCCCCAAAATCTATGCATCCTTATCCCTATTTCCCCATGATAAGACGTTCAGAAAGGGTCAGTAGCCCAAGACTACAACAGCCTGCTGGTTGGTGGCTGGGGCGAGACTCAGAGCATTTCCAAAGGAGCCGGTCTCAAACTTCAAGCCCTCAGCTCCCTGACTCCAGCCCTGGCTTCTCCTCCCTCAGTGACCTCGACCCGCACCTGACTGAAACCACAAGCCCTGCACAAGACAGGACCCTTCTTTACCAAAGTCCCAGGTAACTGAAGGACTAAGAGACCTATCCACTCGGGTCCTTCCTGGAGAGACCGGGACCAAGGAGGAGAGTGGCAGCAGGCGCCGGGCCGAGGCTGCACCGCGGGCGGAAGAGTCTTGGGCGAGCTGCTAGGCTGGTGGGTGGGGCAGCGCCCGGCACTCCCTCCCCTCCGCCCTCTCGGTCCTCTGGTCGGCCGACCGGCGGGCAGGCATCGCGGGTGCAGGACGACCTCGGCCGGCGGCGGAGCAGGGCTCTTGAGAGCCCCGGGAGCTGGCAGGTCCGCCCGTGGACCACGACAAACTGGCATTCGCGGGAGTCGGGCACAGCTGACCACTAGCGATCCACAGCTCGCGGAGATGGTGACTGGCGTGAGCCTCCTGCTGCGCGCCCTGCCGCTGATGTTGTGGGGCTGCCGGGATGCACAGCCCGCCCGGCTAGGATACCCGGAGCTGCGCCAGGAGGCGGAGGTACGGTGTGTGCCTGGAGGAGAGGGGAACGCCAACCGCGGTCCCCTCTGAGCGACCAACTGCGTGCCCTCGCTCTGATAACTTGCACACAAAGAGACGGAACAGGATTTCTCCCTGTGCCAGAGCTGTGTGGGACCACACAGGCCTGCGATCCTGCACTGACCAGCAGGGTCAAGAGACAGCCACCAGACGGACAGTCGGGCAGGCTAGAGCCTAGAGAGAACTCCACCTTACCGCTAAGCTGGGGAGACTAAGACGCTCACCCATGCAATGTCCCGCACCTTGGGTGTAGTGCAATGGGTACTGCTGACTGGCCACAGCAACCGTGGCCTCCTGGCTTGCCTAGCGAAAGCAAGCCTTTTAAACTGCTCAAAAACTAGCTTAATTGGTCAAACGGGGACAGTCTGCAGAGGCTGGTATCAGGGAGCTTTAAATAGTGCTTTAGGACAAAAAGTGAGAAAAGGTGGCAGAGGTAAACCTCAAAAGAGTTCTCGTTTAACTTTTCTCAACTGCCTGGTGCCGGTAGCACAGTGGAGAACCTTATTGAGGTGGAACGAGGATTAGTGTAAGGGGTCTGTTTTCCACTTTGTACTAATACCAATTTCACACACACACACACCCGAAAGCATCTCTCTGTTCTTTTCACCTCTCAAGAATAGCACTATTGTAAGAAAAGATGAAATAAGCTTTCAACACTTGAGTCCAGGTTCTGTGCCGGACCTTGCTCCCCTGCCCTGACTCCTTCCATTCACTAGTTCCCATCACAGTTTGGGGAGATCTGGAAAGGACCTTGTCTTAACAGGCAATCTGCCCTCCAACTCAATCAGCCCTTCCCTTCGCAATAGAGGAGGCACTCTCTGCTTTCGCATATAAGGATTTGCTTGTCTCTCCGGATTTGCTCTTACAGCATCAAGTGCAGTCTTGAGGTCCCAGGAGAAGGCTTCTGCCTACAAGGCCAAGTCTTGCTAAGAGTCCCACCCCACCTCCCCCTAGGCAGTCCCTGGCAGAGGAACAGAGGCAGTATCTCTGCAGCCCATGCCTGTGGTGGCCCCAGATGGAGAAAATTTCATCTTGGGGTATGCTTGGGAAACTTAATATCTAGCAGATTGAGTAGGGACTCAATCTGTTTAACATAAATTGGGGGAGGGGATTTTTAAACTCTGGGCATTAAAACTGTTTTAAATGCATAAATGCTCTGGAAATGTGGAGTGTACATCTCTGTGTGTCTATGCAAGAACACATGTGGGTATATACAGTTGTGTGTGTGTTTCTGTGCATAGTTACAATGTCCATTGTTTACATGGGCTTCCAGACCTGCATGTACACCAGGGCAAGCCACTTAATCAGTAGGCAGTCATAATGTCTGTTTCACAAGATTCTTGTATGGTTTCACTGAAATTATGTATCTAAAATACTCAGCCTGGTACCTAGTGCATAGAAAACAGTCTGCCCAAAGAAGTTCTTCTAATGTTGATGTTGGAATTATCTGCATCATTATCTTAGAGCACTGAGCTGCAGATTTAGCGCTCCTGGCCAGGAGTCTAGCTCTCCAACAACAGCACAGAACAAAACGTGTAAAGCACTTATTTCCAGCATCGGCCAACAGGCAACAGAGGACTGCAGCTCCTAATAGTTTTGCAGTGACTATGACTATGACAAATTATGTCTCATAAAACCAGGCACCATGGCACACACCTGTAATCCCAACACTTGGGAGGTCTGTGCAGGAGGATCAGAAGTTCAGGTCATCTTTGGCAGCATAGTAAATTTGAGGCCAGCCTGGGATACATGAGACCCTGTATCAAGAAATCAAGACCAAACAAAACAAAAACAACCAAAAAAGAAAAAGAAAGAAACCTACCTCCAAGATTTGGTGAAATAAAGCAACATTTTATTAAGTTCACAGATACTGTGGATCAAAATTTCAGAGGCCTATCAGGGTAGCTCCTCTCCACTCTAAAATGCCTGGGGCTGTTCTCTGACATAACTGGCAGTGGACCCTGGCTCTCAACCAGAACATTGGGTCACTGGGGGGAAATAGTCATCACAGAACGGGAGCTCTGAGGGTGAGCCCACCACCTCCCCAGCTCTTGGTTTGGACACAGTTCCATGATGCAGTGCAGGGGAGTGGACCAAAAGCAGAGCGGAGTCCTGCTGAACTGAGGGAGCAACATCCAGAGTTTAGGGCTGTTGAAGCGGCCTGAATGGTTGGAGCACTGTACCACTGACAAGGGAGTAGGCTCAAGGGTATGCCATAGCCTGTATGGGGGTGACTTCCCTGGTGTGTGCAAGTTGAGAGGATGTGGGGCTCACTGAGGACAACTGCTATGTGACTGGGAACAGAAGGCAAAACTCTGGAGCATGTCTGGAAGATGTGAGAAGTCTGACCCAGACCCCCCAAAAATGTACAAAGGCTGAATACCCCCAAGTGTCCACGAGAGCCTACAGTGATGCCGTGCTTCAGTGTTGAAAATGGTCCCGTGAGAACAAAGCTTAGAAATGAGCGCACATAGAATGTGCTGTCTCTTGCTGGAATTTCTTTAAAAGACAACTAACTAAAGGAAAATACCCGATGTGTTGGGCTGTGTAACACATTCAATATGGCTGACGATTGCACAGGACATGAAGGGGTAGGAAAATGAAATTTTACTGTCATGGATTAATAGATTTGTGAACTGGAAGTATCTGGTGTGAAACAGAAAATGGGATGTGTCAAGTGGGAAGTGCTATATTGGTGTAATAGTGACTGTAAATAGACTAAAATAGGTTAAGGGTGTACTGAGAGAGGTTAAGGAAGTCAGTCATACATACGTTCCCCACCCCCCCCCCACACCCAGAAAATAAAACCAAGCCTCACAAAGATCTACCTCCACATATTTGCATATTCTGGACATTCTGTATAAATGGACTCATATAAAATGTGGTGGGATTATTTTCTTTTGTAGGGGGGAGTTGGGGCTTTTTAAATTTTGCTTTGCTTTTTAAGACAAAGTCTCACTATGTAGCTCCAGGCTGTCTTCAGATTCACTACATAGCTCAGTCAGGCTTCAGATTTATGGTGACGCTTCAGCCTTTGTCTCTCCCAAGGCTGGGATTACAGGCATAAACCAGTATTCCCTGCCTAAAATGTGGTATTTTGTGGACAGTGGGAGAGTTTGAACATCTCTAACCCAATAAAGAGCAGAACAAAGCAAGTGTGGTGGCACATACATTTAATCCCAGCACTCAGAGGCAGGCGGATCTCTGAGTTCAAAGCTAGCCTGGTCTGCAGAGCAAGTTCCAAGACACCCAGGACTACACAGAGAAATCCTGTCTCAAAAAAAAAAAAAGAAAGAAAGAAAGAGCAAAGAAAAGAATAAATAAACTTTAAAAACAAACAAAAAACCAATGGCCTCATGGTGTCACACACCTTTATTCCCAGCACTTGGTAGGCAGAGAGGCATGTGTATCTCTGTGAGTTTGAGGCTACCTAGCAAGTTCTAGAACAGCCAAGACTCTAAAAAATAAAATAAGTCTCAAAAATAAAATAAATACATAAAAACAAAAAACTGGGCATTTGGAGCAGTGGTGAAGTGCTGGTACCATGTGTAGGTCCTGGGTTTGATTTCCAGCACAGGTGCTTATATATCGGGATGTTGAGATGGCTCCGTGGGTAAAGGCACTTGCTGAGCAAGCCTGACAGCCTAGCTATCTCAGTTCAATCCCCAAAACCCCCAGTGAAAGGAAACAACTTTAGAAGGTTGTTTTCTGACCTCCACACATGCATGCCAATGCCATTGTACACATGCATGTACACACACACACATGCACACACACTCACAAATAATAAGTTAAAAAGATAAAGAAATGCTTAAAGTTGTAGAAGGCTTGAGCAACCGTGTTAACTGTATTGACCTAATTGATACTGTTGGGAAAATGCCCCTGTAAATCCCAGAATATGAATTCTCAAGTGCACGTGAATTACTTACCAACATCACCCACACACTGTGTCATAAAGTAAGTCCAAGTAGACTCCAAGCAGGAGTAGTGCAGGTTATGCCTTCTGACTAAAGCAGAACTAAATTAGGAACTGGGAACAAGATACCCAACAAAGCTCTAAACATTTAGAAATTAGACAACACACTTCTGAATTACCCACAAGTGAATGAAATCACAAGAAAAACTGGAAAACACATGACCCAGCAATATTTAGGGATACAGCTAAAGCAACATTCATTGAGTGAAATTCAAAGCTTTAAATGCCTACAGAGTACAAGAAAATCTTTGGAGGGGGTGTTGAGACTGGGTCTTTCCATATAGCCCTAGCTATCCTGAACCTCATTCTGTAGACCAGGCTGGCCATGAACTCACAGAAATCACCTGCCTCTGCCTCTCAAGTGCTGGGATTAAAGGTGTACATCTCCATGCCCAGTCTAGGAGGAAGGTTTTTAGATAGGTGATCTAGATTTACAGTCTAGAGATGGTAGAAAAGGAACAGGAGGGTAGAAGGAAAGAACAAAATAAGCTACATGATCGTGGGCTGATTCCTTCACTTCTTTGGGCTGCTGTAAAATCAGGAGATAAAAGGCTTGAAAAACTTCTAAGATTCTCTCTAGCTAAAATGTTGTTTGGCTTTGGTGTTTGTGCCTGTGTGGCTATGCATCTCTCTCTCTCTCTCTCTCTCTCTCTCTCTCTCTCTCTCTCTCTCTCTGTGTGTGTGTGTGTGTGTGTATGTGTACAAACATCTGACTGTATGGCTATATCTGTGTCTGTAGCTTTGTTTAGAGTTTTTGATTTTTTGTTGAGACAGAATCTTGCTTTGTAGCCCAGACTGGCCTCAAGCTTGTGATCCTCCTGCCTTAGCCTCCCTAGTGCTAGGATTGTAGGTCATGTCCATCTGGGCGTGTCTGTGTTCTCAAATTGTCACATGTGTTCCTATATCCAGTGTGCTCAGGTGTATGTTTCGTTTGTGTGCAGAGTGATAACATCAAGGGCTTTCCAGTGTGGGTTTTGCCTGGGAAAAGATCTACTGCTTCCAAAGCATTATGAACAAGTTCATTGTTGTCCACTTAGGAAAATCGGAGCCACTCACAACACTCCAAAGTAGGAAGAGCCCCCAGCACTGAACTGCAAGATTGGGTTAATGAATGACATCACCACCCTGGCCCCCATTTCCAGCCAGGTTCTGTCCTATATTAGGCGACAAACTGTCCCAAGGGATCTGTCTATCTACCCGTAGTTTTGTTTGAGTCTTTTTTACAACAACCAGACTACTAAGTGGTTCCAGGACCTGCCTTCCACTCAGTGACCTCCCCATATCTGCACAGACACCCCCAGTGTGCAGTACCAGAAACTGGACTGTTTTATTTCTCCAGAGACTCTCTCGGGCTTCTGTGGAGTATCCACACTAAGATGTAGTGTCTCTTTCTCATACCCCAGGGCCATTCATTAGACTTTTTGTGAGTCAGAAACCAGAAGCCTGGGCGTGGAAGCCATTCCCAGGAGCTCAGCATAGTGACTCATGAGTAGAGAGTGGATAGAAGTATAAGGAGCGGTCCTGGGGCTCACAGAGGACCACAAGTTGGTGGAAAAGCCTTTATCCACCAGATGTTGGCCTTTTTGCAGGAACAGGGTTCAGTGCAGTTGGGAACCTATGGCTTGTCAGATGGTCTGCTAGGGTGTGAAGAGAAAAACAGCCATCCTGGGCTCCGTCTGACAACCATGGAGCCCACTAAGCAAGCTACCCTCACTTCCTGCAAAGGAAAAACCCCAGCTTCATCTCTGGTGTAGCCGAGAGCCACTGCTCCCAGGTCCAGGTTGGGAGAACAGCTTGGTCACCCCCTCCCTCACCTCTCCTCTGCATGAAAGCTGCAGAATCGCTAAAGCAGATGTCAACAAAACACCTGGACTAGTTGTCAGGGGGTCTGGATTCAATCACTGGCTCTACCCCCCACTGGAACACTTCTGCAGGCCACCGTGCTCCCCTGGCACTGACTGTTCTTTAACATGGGAATAAGTTCACCTGCTCTGGCTGTCTTCTTGCAAGGTGGTTGTAACATTCAAAAGAGGCATCATGTCTAGAAAGCTCCACAGATTGCAAGGACTGCTTGTGCTCCTGGTCACCAGGGAAACCTCTTTACGTAGAGAACAGGTCAAGGCAGGACACCAGCTGCTGTCCCTCCCTCACATCTTAACTTGGCTATTAGCTAGAGGTGTATTTGAGGGGTAAGTGGAACCCACAGTGTGCCTATGTGGAGATAGAAACAATGAAATAGAATATGACGTGGAGCCCAGTGGGGCAGTGCACGTCTGTGGTCCCAGCACCAGGAGACAGAGGCAGGAAGATTACTGCAAGTTTCATGACAGCCAGCACCCCAAAAACCAAATTAAAAGGGAGGGTATAGAAGGAAGGAGGGAAGGTAAAAAGAAAGGAAAGGGAAAAAAGATGGGGTACAGCGTGGGTAAAACAACATGGTTTCTGCATGAGTTTGTCATTTTGCAATTTTTTAAACGCTGTATTACTTTTACTGTTGTTGTGTATGCATGCATGTGTATGTGTGTTCATGCCAATGTGTGCCACTATGCACTTGTGAAGGTCAGAGGACAACCTGCAGGAATTGATTCTCTCCTTCCACCATGGCGATCAAATTTAAGCTGTCTGTCCCATTTGGTGGCAAGTGCCTTTCCTGTTGAGCCATCTCGCCAACCTCTTTGCTGTATTTTTGCTTCTGAAATTGATGTAGAGAGTACTTAAGAGGCCTGTTGCCAGAGTTACCCCTGTGATGGCAGAAGTTAAAATGACATTCTTAGCAGGATGGCTTCCCTGAAGCTTTCCCAGGGCATCTTACTGAACCTGGGGATGCTGTGGCGAGGTCAGGCAATGTGGTCTTCCACCCGGTCAGGCAACTCTGTCAGAGTATACACACTGGTCATTTATCTGCAACGACAGTGAGGCCTGAGATCTATCTAGGGATCTAACCCAGTCCCCCATTTTATAGAAGAAGAACCCGAAGCCCAGAGAATAGCAGGCCTGAGAACACGGCAGCAACAGAACAGGGATTCACCCGATCCTCAGTCCAGTGACTCAGTTCTTCACTCTGCCCAGTTACCCTGCTCAGAAATGGCCAGAATTTTCCTTTCCCTCTGGCACTAAACAGACTGAGCTAGACACACACCCTCTCATGACAAGTAGGGGCCCATGCTGGATGACATCCGGTAGAGCAGCCACTCCACCCAGCTGGCTGATCCTGCAAGCATGCTCATTTTACTCAGGCACCACAGCCACTCCCGGGACTTTCAGAGATGATTCCCCAGAAACGTAGCCCCATCCTTACTCAAGATGGGCAAGGCATGTTGGCACATTTTTAGGCCAAAGCAGGGTGAATCACCTAAAGGGCAAGGTCCTCAGCTTCCTCTCCCTTTAGACGTAGCCTTGGGCTCCCTAGGAGAGAGAACAGGCAGGTAGAGAGAGACCAGGGAAGAGAGACAATCACCTGCTTGTACTTCAGGGTAGGGAGGAACTGCTTGGCACCACCTGCAGGAAAGCTGAAAAGGTATGACCTTGGATAGAGCTCGGAGTCCCTAAGACACAGGAGCCTAGCCTCAGAAAATGGAAGCCAGAGGATAAATGCTACCCTCAAAGGGGCCGGTGGTGGCCAGGGATGGAAGTCTGGTGCTCTTCCACTAGTCTGAGTCTTGTAAGATTCCCATTCCCCACCCCACTCCTGCTCTTTTTCGCATTCAAGGTGGGTCATTTCTCTCACCTTGGCAGAGAGTCTAAGGGACAGAAAAATAGCAAAGGGTTAAGGGCAGTTCCAGAGGCAGGATTCAAACCTGGTTACCTCCTCACTCCTCTACTGCCCAGAATTTCTGAGTGCTAACAGTAGCAATGGGGCTCTTCCTGTGTGTCATTTTAAATGCCTAAGTATGCAATATTATACATAAGCATGAAAGTTCATAAATCTAGATGATCCACATTGTAATATTTGAGTGCTGTTATGGAAATATGAAATGTCAAATTCTTAAAATGCCTTTTTCTCATTCTCTGGTGCTGGTGGCCTGGGCGGGGTATTCTTTCTGCTCACTGGGAATTTAGATCTGCTAAGCCACTGCAGAGGCCAGAACTTCCCCTCTGATGACCCCTGAACCCGCCTCTGCCTCAACTTGTTGCCAGAGTACCAGGCAATGCCGCCCAGTCAGGAAACAGGGGCCCCGCCATACAACTTCCCCTCCTCCCCGCTGTCCCAGAACCTCAGCCAACTCCCTGATAAAGTCTGGGCGGGTTTATGGGGAGAGAAACAAGGGAGCGGCCAGCAGGGCTGACCTGTGACCTGGTCTCTTGAAAGTCACTGGTCCAGGGCTTCCTTCTAAAGTCCTCTTTCCAGCCTCACCAAGGGGAAGGGAAGCGGCAAGGAAGAGAACCTGAACTTGGCTGACGCGAGGCAAATTCCAGGGAGCAGCCCCTGAACAGACACAGAGGCACAGGTGGACTGTATGCCAAAAGCCTGTAGTTAATTTTCCCTGCTCACCAATGAAACCAGTGCTTGCTGGGCATTTACAATGTGCCTGGCACTGAGCCAGATGTGCAGTGCTTTATTTATATTTATTTGTGAGATAGTGTCTTACACTATAGCTCTAGATGGCCTTGAACTCACTACCCCAAGCTGGTCTTGAGCCAAAGGCCCTCCGGTCTCATCCTCCTGAGTGCTGGGATCACAGGCATGTACTACCACTCTGAACGAACTTGCCTGTCGTCCTTCTGGGGATCCTGTGGGGAAAACTACAACAACAACAACCAAACAAACCACGCTCCAAGATGTTCTAAGTTCTGTCACCAAGTAGGATCAGGGTTAGAAATATTCTCTAGCTCAAGTCCTGTGAGCAACACATGATTTTCTTGAGACACTCCAACCCCTTTCATCCCATATGTGTCTGAAAATGACATGCATTTACAAAGGCAAAGGAGAAAACCAGAGTACTGATGCTAATACACCCGTAGAGAAACAGCAAGGCTGGTTTGGGAAGAGGTCAGCTGTCTAGAACCAGGGCTCCTTACAGAAAGTGTCTGTTTATTAAAGACTTACAGTTGAGGTCGCTGAAGGTGGATGCAAATGTTTTGTTTGTTTGCTTTACTTTGTTGGCTTTTTAAAATTATTTTTATCTTATTTTTATTTATTTATAGTGTGGATTTTTTTTTATTTTGTTATTGTTTTTCGAGACAGGGATTCTCTGTGTAGCCCTGGCTGTCCTGGAACTCACTCTGTAGACCAGGCTGACCTCGAACTCAGAGAACTCTGCCTGCCTCTGCCTCCTGAGTGCTGGGATTAAAGGTGTGCACTGTTCACCACAAGCCTGGAGAAGCTCCCAGAGGTCAGAAAGGGGCATCAGGTTCCCTGGAACTGGAGTTATAGGTGGTGTGGACCACCCTGTGGGCACTGGGAACAGAACCTCAGTCCTCTGCAAGAGTAATAAGTTGTCTTAACTGCTGAGCCATCTCTCTGGCTCCTCTTTTGATTTTGAAACAGGGTCTCATACAGCCCATGTTGACCTCAAACTTGCTATGTAGGTGAGGCTGGCCCTGAACTTCTGATTGTTCCCTTGTTTCCCAAGTGCTCGGATTGCTGGGATGCACTGACGTGGAAAATGAGAAATGAATGTAAATGAAATCCATTGAGGAAGCTTGCCAGTCCTTTGAGAGTCTGGTCTCTTCCAGCTGTGTGTTTGACCTGAGGCAGCAGCTATGACTGGAATTACTTTGAGTTAGTAAATACAGCAAAGAAAGGTGAGGATAAGAGAATAAGGAAATCAGAAAATTATTTCTGTATAGATAAGCCAACAAAAAAGATATTGGGTCTGGTTGTGGTGGCACACTCCTTTAATCCTAGCACACAAAAGGCAGAGGCAGGGCCAGATCTGTGTGAGTTCAAGGTCAACCTGCTCTACAGATAAGCTCAGGGTGAAGCAGTGCTGCATAGTGAGACCCAGTCTCAAAACAAACAAAAATTTAAGACACTGTACATTAGAGTCAAGAAGTTGAAGGTCTGGGGATGAGGCTCAGTTGGTGGAATGCTTGCCTGGCATGAACAACAACTTGTATTCATCCTCAACACCACATACACCAGCTGTGGTGGTGTGTATCCGTAATCCCTGAGGAGGTAAAGGCAGGAAGATGAGGTCATTTATCTTCATTCAAGGTCATTCTGGCTGCTGTGGGAAGGTCAAAGCCAGCCTTTGATAAATGAGACTCAAGAAGGAAGAAAATCAGAGAGGAAGGAGGGACTTGTTTTTCATATCCAAGGTATGGTTTATGGGGTTCATCAATGCTCTGGGCAAGCAGGAAACCAAGTGTATCAGCTCCCCAAAAGATAGAACTAGTGGTGGGCGAGGATAATGAGTCACCCTCTTCTCTCAGCTGGCACCCATAACTTGGCCACTGGGAGACTCTCTTCTGTGTATGTGAGGGCATGCAGGCAATAAAAGGCCAGGGGATCATGGGATATTATCTAATTGTGTTCATTTTGCCTCTGGGGAAGTTGCAGATTTCTAATTCAAAATATACATCTCTAGAAAGTCATATTTTTATATCAGGTAAAAGGTTGATGGTGAGCATATTTGATGTCAAAGGGACTTTAGCGTCCTTACCTTTGGGAGAAGAGAATTAAAAAGAAGCTAAAATCAGAGGGAAATTTTTACGTAAGACCAAGCAGGGCAGAGCCAGCAGTCTACAGCTCCCAGAGCTCTTAGATGTTTCAAAGCAAATGCGATGCATGTGGACAGTGTACACATGCATAGCACTGTAACGAATTAGGTCGGTACGGTGAATAACTAGGCCAGTTCAAGAATAACAACTATATTTTAATGGTTATAAGGGGAAAACTCATGCTACAAGAGTGGGAGGTCCAACTTCCTATATGTCCGGCACCTGAATTCTCCCAGTTTTTCCTCCTCCGCTGTAGGTAGCCATGCCTTAATTAGATGTGATTGGTTGATAGAGTTTCCCCATCATCTCCCCCTTTTGTCTAAACAAGATCCATCCAAACCCAATACAACTATATACAATAGGCACAGATACCAAATATAAAATTACAAACAATAAACAATATCAAGCAAGGAATGCATAACAAAGTTTTACTAAACATTTTATTTTAAGGAGTCTAAATATTGTATTGAAATTAAGCTTGGCTAAATCATGAGGAAGGTAACTACAATTATCTAATATTCAACTCCATCAAAGATCTGAGAAGGGAAACAATATTACTTGAGTGAACAGGAAGTACAATCGAGAAACTTCCAAAATGTGTAACAAATGACAGAGACAACTGACTACCTGGGCAATCACCCAAAGTCTCATTTGCAATGTTAAAGCAACCAACTTTGGCTAAGGCCTAACGTAACTGACATACCATTTTTAAAGGCAAGAAACTCTTTAAAACTATCTTACCCTGTCTTGGCAGGATATGAAAGTCTTGTTTTATCCATTTATGGATACTCTGTATCTCTGTCATTTGGTATGGGCATTTTTTTTGCCCAAAGGCCAGTTTTGCCAAGAAGAAAGGCTCCAGGTAGAGTGTCTTTGGTGCTCAACATTCTCTCGGGAATAGATCGGTGTTGCCAGGAGAGATTGTGTTTCACTACCACGGAACTCTAAGTTAGATTAAAGGCCATTTTCTACAGCTCTTTGAAGAGGTTGAAGATTATCTATCTATACTGGATATAATCTCTATGTATCTAAAGAACCTAATTAGTCTAATTATAAATATGACAAAAATAGATGACTATTGATCTATAATTCTCAATACCTATCTAACTTAAAGACTAAGACAATAAACAGCTGTTCAATAAGTGAGGACAATGACCTTCAAATGTAAACAATGTATAAGTATCTTGATCAGAGGTAGTAATGTACACTGCAATATGGTAAATATATATATCAATACATAAACAATGTTTTAAACAGAGGTAGAAGCATACATGTATACAATATTTAATATAATTTAACTTTATATCAATATGCAAGAATCAATACCAATATAATTGTCTAAAAACAATAACTCACAAATACTAATCTATTATCCCATCATAGCACATACCCTAACTGCTCCGTGGGGGGGTTCCTCCGGTGTGGCAGGTGCCTTTTAAGTGCTTTGGGGGCTAGTCCTCATAAAAGAATAGTTATTAATATGCCGGGTGGTGGTGGCACACGCCTTTAATCCCAGCACTTGGGAGGCAAAAGCAGGCAGATCTCTGTGAGTTCAAGGCCAGCCTGGTCTACAAGAGCTAGCTCCAGGACAGGCACCAAAGCTACAGAGAAACCCTGTCTTGAAAAACCAAAAAAAAATAAGAATAGTTATTAATAATAACTACTCTGTAGCTGAGAAACAGGCAGCTGAAAGTCAAGCAGCTGACAGACAGAGGATGAGACTCAATTGGTGGGGTGATAAAGCTCCACAAACAACACCTTAGTTGTGAAAATCCCTCCTTCCCTCCTCACTCCCTCATTTTCTTCCTTCTTGGGTCTCATTCATTCCAGTCTGGCCTTGAACTCCCCATGTAGGTAAGAAGTAACTTGAGAGATGGAAATCAAATCTAAAACAGCCCGCCTCCAAAGCCCATCACTGTCCAGCACACTCTGTTGGATTTCTGGCAATGCCAGAAGGTTATAAGAAAGCCTGATGTTCGGATATATTGAGGAGCTTGCCTGCAAGCCTCCAGCTGGTCATGATGGCCTTTAGACTTTAATCCCAGAATTTTTTTTGCTATAGTTTACAAACACTCTTAGGACAGGAAGGAAAACTGGCCTGGATGTAAGTGCCTCAGACCTTTGGGTATAAGGATGCTGCATATTCCTCTCTCCCTCAGGCATTCCTGGAGAAGTATGGATACTTCAGTGAGCAGGGCTCCAAAGCTGCGGCCTCCACTCAGTTCAGCAATGCCATCAGGTATGATGGAGGGATGTGAAGGGGTGCAAGATACATAGCTCCAGTTTTGTCCCCCCTCCCTCTGTAGTCCTTTCCATTTTTCCTGGCAGAGAGTTCCAGTGGGTGTCCCAGCTGCCCATCAGTGGTGTGCTGGACCAGGCCACACTGCGTCAGATGACACTTCCGCGATGTGGGGTTGCAGACACTGACAGTCATGCAGCTTGGGCAGAGAGGATCAGTACCCTGTTTGCTGGACACCAGGCCAAAATGAGACGTAAGAAACGCTTTGCAAAGCCAGGTGAGTGCACTGAAATCCAATTAGGCTGGGATTCCCTGGTGCCCAGAAGAGCCTGTGGCCAAATTGAGCGGGGACTCTGAGAGAATCCTCTCTTACCTCCGGCAGAAGAGGGGCAGATCTTTTGGCTAAGGATCATAATCATGAATACAGATATTTAACTCTAAATTATATCTGCATTGATGAATTTTCATTGTACATGTATTCTCCAGATTAAACCCCATCAAGCCCACTTAATTCTCTGATCAATATTCTACATTGGGCAGTTAAATAGTTGTCAATGGTTCTTGTTCATATTTTATTGAAGTTATTTCCATAAGAATTGAGACTTTTCATAACACTTATTCAACCAAGATATAATCTATCGATGAGTTTTATTTTGTTCATAGCACCTTTTAAAAAAACATTTTATTTGGATGGAATGCACATGCCATGCAATTCAGAGGGGTTTAGTTTCTTTGTAGAATTGTGCAACCATTACCACAAGCTAATTCCTCCTTCCAGAACATTTCCATTATCCTCTGAAGAAACCCCATGCCTGTTATCAGTTAACTCCCCGTTGTACCCTGCTGCCAGTCCTGGCTGCCACTAATCTGCGTGTCTCAGGGGATCCGTCCATCTCATCACAGTCCATTGTATGCGCTGTACAGTTGCTCCTGTTGGGATTTTTCCTTGTCTTCTCTTTTCCTCCCCTCTTCTCCCTTCCTGCTCCTTTCCAGTGCTGCCACTGTCCTACATCAAAAAATTTCTCCTCTCCCTTGCCTCCCTCCTCTTCTTCCTTCTCCTCCTCTCCCTCTTCTCTCCCCTCCCTCCTTCTCTCTCTTCTTCTTCTCCTCCACTTACATATTCCAGGGTCATTGCTACCCACCTACAGTTTATGAAGATTTGATGCTTCTGTCAGTTTTCCGCAAATAATAAGTTTTGCTATGTGAAATTTTGGTACCATGATTGCTTTGACTAAGTCAGTTTTTCTTTGCCCAATTTTTGCAGCTTTCAAGGTTGCTCACAAGATAAGGTTTTTCTGTCAGATTTTCAAGCATAATTAATTTTACTGTGCACACATGGGATGGTGGCCACTTTTTTTTCGTTTTGTTTTTTGTTTTTTCAAGACAGGGTTTCTCTGTGTTGCTTTGGAGCCTGTTCTGGAACTAGCTCTTGTAGACCAGGCTGACCTCAAACTCACAGAGATCCGCCTGCCTCTGCCTCCCGAGTGCTGGGATTAAAGGTGTGTGCCACCACCGCCCAGCAAGGATGGTGGCCATTTTTAATTGTTCTGTTTTTACCGACCTCACTGAACACACAATTGAACGCCCAGAATTTGCTTTCATTTCTTAATTGATGGCTAAGGAACTTGTGGGCAGCTGCAGGGTGGCCGTTCCCAAGCATGTGCTAGGCCATTTCTGCTGCATTCACTTGTCCATCCATCCTGCCTGCCCTGTTCTGAATGACCATATTCATCCACTGTCAGCTCTGGGGTCCTGACACTGGGGTCAAGGTGTCCTTGGTGTCAGCATGCTGTCCACCCCATTATGTTTCTGGGCAGCAGAGAAGAAGAGTGAAGTAGGAAAGGGGAAAGACACACTCAGGACAGACTGGGACAGAAAGAACACTACCCAGGAGCACGAGGCACTGGGTTCAGCTATCAGCTGTCATGACCAAGTCATGTCACTTGGTTCTGATCCCCATCCTCCCTCATGTAGGAGTCAGACCTTCTTAGGTTGCAAAGGAGAGCTCTCTGGGACTACTGAATACAAGAAGCCTGTGAGAATGCGGTGGGAAGTGAGCAGGCCCAGAAACACTTGCCCCTGAGCTCTGGGATGCTTCCTTCTGACTGCAGTTCATCTTCTGCCCCAAGGGAGCATCTAACTGAGTGCATTCGTAGCTAGCAGTTTGGAGTACCTGACGGCCAGATAAATTCGAATGTCAGATAAACAATAAGGAATTGTATTTATATTTTCTTATTCAAATTTGACTGGGCATCCTGGATTCATATGTGTGCATCTGCCAACCTCAGGTCAAGCACCTGATCCTCTCTGTGCCTGCAGGGGTGATTTCTTAGCCCCCTGTTTCTTCACAGACTGGGTGGGTCGGCGGGCTGGGTGGTGCACCTAAGTTGAAAAAGGAGATGAAAGCAAATGTTTATGTTCTCAGCCCCCACCACATTCCAGGCAACTTCACAATGTTATTCCGAAAGGTAAGCCTCATCGACTCCGCTATACAGAGGGGGAAGCTCATGCTTGGAGAGATTCCACAATTCCTGAGAGCTTGTATGTTCAGGACTGTGATTTCAGCCTGTACCCTGTGCTATCATCAGTTCCCTGCTGGGCATCAGGACTCCACAGTCCTTCTAGCCCACACTTCCGGCTTTCCTGTCCCTGTCCTCCTTAGCGCCTTCCCTTGCCTCTTCCCATTGGGACCCCGGAGAGAGGACATAGAGGGCAATACCACATGTTGGGGGCCTTTGGAAAGCAACCCTACAAGGTTGGACTTGGGATTAGGGCCCGAAACAGCCAGCCTTCTCCTGGGGTACTAAGATAGAGGGCTAGTGCTGCCCCTACCCAAACACACAGGCAGCTCCTTCCTCCTGGTGCCTCCCAAGGAAAACACTCTTTTAAAAATTTTCTTTTCAATTTTGTTGCTATTCATTCTCCCACCCTTCCTCCACCCCACTTCACAGAGGATTTTTTTCTTGAGACCTGTCACCTTCCCTGGCTACTCAAATGGCTACCACCCCCCTTCTTTCCCGCCTGGGGTGGGGGAGGAATGGCAGGCTGTAACTGCAGAAGGACGCACCCCATACGTTAAAGGGTTAAAGGTTAAAGGTTTGGTGATGTTGGTGGGGAAGAGTCTGAAGTTGGGTCCCTCACAACAGGATGTGGGAGAGCCCAGTGCATGCTGCTCTGTACCCTGTGAAGACTCACAGCAAGCTGCAGAGTGTTCTTGGTAAAGGATGAACCGTCCTGGGTGGACACCTCTGGGCCCTCAGCCTTGCCTCCACCTTCCCTGTCTCCCTCCCTTCCTCAAAATAATTCCCTCTTCACTCCCTGAGGACTGGTCACTGATTGAGAGACAGTGGTTGGGTGGCTGCCAGGCCAAACAAGCCCAAGGAGATGCATTGCCTTGAATGGAGCCGGGCACACCCCACCCCCATTTCCACAGGCGGAGAGGGCCAGAGTGAACCTCCCTCCCATCTGGGGAATCTCAGCCCTTGCTAAGCTTTGACCCTAATGTTTAGGCAGCTTTATAGGCCTGGCATCTCTGCGGGGAGGACTGCTTCTCTCTGTGGACTGTAGAAGGAGCACTGGGCCAGGGGTCAGGCCCCAGCTCAGCTTCTCTGGCACTCTGCAGATGTGGACAGGCGCCTTCCCCTGGGTCCCAGTCATCAAAGTCTGGGCCTGGAGAATCTGGTCTGTGAGCTCTGAGGCGTCCATTTGGGATTTTAGTCTCTGAGCTACAGGGCTCAGAGGCCATCCCTGACAAACTCAGAAGCCAGATTTTCTGGCTGCTCCATTCCTGGCCACACGGCAAACTGCAGCCCAATGTAATGAATGACTTGGGGCTATGGCAGAGGCCAGAGGATGACTTGGGGAGGAACTGAGGTTTGGGGCAAAGGGAAAGAAGCGTAAGTAGGAAGAGATGGAAAACTTTTCCTGGGCCTGTGACAAAGCACACCCTTTGTTCTTATTTGTCTTCAACTCAGAGGTCTCTAGAGTCCCCAAGGAAGCAGAGAGGAGGTCAAGGGGGCAGGGAAAGACCTCAAATATACGGTTATTTTGGTTGTTGGCCAGCCACAGGCCCTGGGTTCTGGTAATTGCAGAATGCAGTCTCTGGGAGGTGACAGGAGACTGTGAGGGTGGAGGGAGAGCCCGGGGCCAGCGCAGCTGTGACCTTAGTGGCCCCACCGACTCTCCATCCGGATACTGAGGACCAGCCTCAGAGTGACTGTCAGCAAGAGGCATTGAGCTTTCTCAAGCTCAGCCTGGGCTGTGGGAAGGAAGGAGACCCAAGACCAAGGGTTCAGACTGATCCTTGAGGAGGTTCTTTTCTGGGCAGAAACTACATCTTTACCATCAGATGTCATCTCTTAGTCCACTAGATTACAGACTCTCCAGGAAAAGGGTAGTCTGCCCAAGGTGCGCTCTCCCTTCAGCAGAGACTTATCTTCCCTCCTATCAAATAGGAGGCTGCCCAAGGCCAGGGCTGAGCGTTCCCTGTCAGATCAGCGGCTCCCTGGGGCCAGGCCAACCCATCCTGCTTGGCCTGTGGGGACCAGTCTCTACAGCAGATGTGACTCACACGGCCTTTCTGGGTGACAGGTAACAAATGGTACAAACAGCATCTCTCCTACCGCCTGGTGAACTGGCCTGAGAGCCTGCCTGAGCCAGCTGTTCGAGGGGCCGTGCGCGCTGCCTTCCAGTTGTGGAGCAACGTGTCAGCGCTGGAGTTCTGGGAGGCCCCAGCCACAGGCCCTGCTGACATCCGCCTCACCTTCTTCCAAGGGGACCACAATGATGGGCTGGCCAATGCCTTCGATGGCCCAGGTGCTGCCACAAAGTCTCTTTCCACACAGCAGGAGGGGCACCTGGCTAGGAGAGGCAGCCTGGGGGTGGCAGTGGAGTTTCCGTTCTCCTTGAAACCGTGGCCAAGCCAGGTTCTCCACCAAAGGACCCTCCATCTTCTCATCTGTGAACAGGAACAGCAGGCTTTGTCCAAAATGTACCAGATGGCTGAAAGGACAGCCAGATGAGGTTTGGCATGGAAAGCACTTTGGTAACTCTAGAGTGTACTGGATTTTTGGAGAACATTTGAGATTCTGTCTACCCTGGCTTCTAGACAGGCCCATGTTTCTATTGTTCTCCAGAGCAGACTTATAAGGTGTCTAGAGGCCACCACCAGCCCTTCCCTCCTCTGCCCCCAGACAACCAGCACAAGAGGCCTTCACCCTGGCATTCACAGAAGTGCTTCACAGATCCCAGCCACAGCTGCTTCCATTTGTCCCCGGCCTGCAAAACCCTGTAGCTTTGGAGCCCTTCCTGGAACTAGCTCTTGTAGACCAGGCTGGTCTCGAACTCACAGAGATCCGCCTGCCTCTGCCTCCCTAGTGCTGGGATTAAAGGCGTGAGCCACCACCGCCCGGCAAATGTAAAAGTTTTTAACGAATGAGCACATTCTTCCACTGTGCTCAGCACTGGCCTTGAGAATCTGAGTATGGACCACTTGAGCACTCCAGTGAGAGCTAAGCAGAGTGGCGGGTGCTGGAGACAGCTGAGGCACAGTCAGGAGACATGAGTTCCTCCTGAGTATGGACCACTTGAGCACTCCAGTGAGAGCTAAGCAGAGTGGCTGGTGCTGGAGACAGCTGAGGCACAGTCAGGAAACGTGAGTTCCTCCTGAGTATGGACCACTTGAGCACTCCAGTGAGAGCTAAGCAGAGTGGCTGGTGCTGGAGACAGCTGAGGCACAGTCAGGAAACATGAGTTCCGCCTGCATTTGCCAGCTCTGCCTCCGCCTTTGTCTGGGCTTCTAGAAGGCAAGGCTGGGAGGACCCACGATGAGCCTTCTAGCTAACATCAGCACAGTGCTGTGTGCTGACCTTAGCGCAGGTGTGTATGAGTGAGAGGACCTGGAAGCCACATAGCTAATCATTTCTGTGAGAATCACTGAGGCACTTAACTCCTTCTGCTGACTCCTACGATAGCAGGGAGAGAGGCCCACATCAGCCAGGTGTGCTGGCACACACCTGTAACCCCCGGCACTCTGGTGGCCATGAAACTAGAGGGACGGCTCAGTGCTGCATAGCTGTGAGGGCCTGAGTTCAGACGCTCAGCACGGGGGTGGGGGGGCGGAGACAGGAAAATCTTGGGGGGCTCAGTGGCCAGCCAATCTAGCAATCTAGCCAAAATCGCAAGCTTTATGTTCAGTGAGAGACCCCTCTCAAAAAAAAAAAAAGGTGGAGAAGGCTGAAGAGATGGTTAAGAGCGTTGGCTGCTCTTCCAAAGGACCTGAGATTGGTTTTCATCTTCTCAGGGCTGCTCAATTTGTAACTCCAGTTCCAGGGGTTCTGATGCCCCCTTCTGGCATTTGAGGGTACTAGGCACACATGGTACAAAGACATACATGCAGGTTTAATACTCAGAATAACAATTTAGCTGGGTGGTAGTGATGCACACCTTTAATTCCACCACTTGGGAGACAGAGATAGGCAGAGGCTACATAGAGACACTCTTTCAAAAAAAAATGTAAATGTGTTAAAGATAAAAAAAAAAGTGACTAGGAAAGACATCCCAACATCAACCTCTGGCCTGTACAGGTGAGCACACCTGCAAAACACACACCAGGCCAGCATCATAAGACCCTATCCAAAAGAAGCGGGGCGGGAGTGAGATGGCTCAGTGGATGAAGGCGCTTGCCTTCACTCTCAAGCCTGCATGCAGACTGATCCCCAGAACCCATGTGGTAGAAGATGAGAATTGAGTCCCTTAAGGTGTCTTCTACATGACACACTTGACACACACACTTAACCAAAAAAACAAAAACAAACAGGGTCCCACTATGTAGTTCAGGATGGCCTTGAACTCCCTTTGTGGACCAGACTGGACTGGAACTCGCAGAGATCCTTCTGCCTTTGTCTCCTGAGTGCTGGAGGTTAGAACTCACACTGTAGACCAAGTTGGCCTTGAATCCACAAAGATCCGCCTGCCTCTGTCTCCCAAGAGCTAGGATTAAAGGCATAGGCCACCACTGCCTGACCTAGAAAAAACCCTTTTTTTTTTTTAAAGAAAATGTGCATACACATAGAAGCACATTGCGTTCAGTCTGCCGACTCCTGAACATAACCCATCAAGGTCAGAAAACAGCACAAAGCCTTACCATCCTCCTTCGAGGGGTAACCAGTATTAGTGCCTAGGATAGGCACTGTTCTAAGGATCAAGTGACACACGCTCGTTCTGAGAGATTAAGCTGTCTGCCCAAGATCACACAGTTAGTAAATGGTAAATCTAGCGTCTTCGAAGCCCGAGCCCGGGCAGTTTGGCCCCTAGCTGAGTCTACCTTGATCTTCCCTTAAGATCCCTTAGACATCCACTCACCTGCTGGCACTCCTGCGCCTATCAGACTAGAAAGGGAAGTTTAAAAATGACACACACACACCCCCCACGTAGGAGCGCGGTGTCTGCAGGAGGGGGTCCCTGGTTCTGGCTCACCCCTCTTTCGTGCCGCTTGCAGGGGGCGCCCTGGCCCACGCCTTCCTGCCCCGCCGAGGCGAAGCGCATTTCGACAGGGATGAGCGCTGGACCCTGAGCCGCCGCCGCGGGCGCAACCTGTTCGTCGTGCTCGCGCACGAGATTGGCCACACGCTCGGCCTCGCGCACTCGCCCGCGCCACGCGCGCTCATGGCACCCTACTACAAGAAGCTGGGCCGCGACGCCCTGCTCAGCTGGGACGACGTGCTAGCAGTGCAAAACCTGTATGGTGAGCCCCCAGCCTGGTCCAGACTCTATGCTAGCTAGTCCTCTAGGGTCTCCACTCTTCGGATTCTGGCTCCTCAAACAGGATTCCCCCATCCCTGTCACTTCCTTGCTCCAATCTTCTCTTTCCTAAAGCCGGCACTCTTGATATCTGAATATCCGCAGACTCTGCTTTTCCCCATTTCTCCATCAGTTCCAAGCGATTCATGAGTGCAAACCTCTGCCCTTAGCTCAGAGCCCAGTCTCCTGTAATCTCTTTCCTGTGCTGTTGGGTGGGAGAGGAGATTCCGGGATTAGTGCACTCTCGGTGAAAGCCAAGAACCATAGCTGCACTCACCCCTCCCCTCTCCTTCCTTGGGTCTCAGATCATGGGCAGAGCAGAGAAGGGTCTTGAGCCCTCCATATATGCCTACCCATGTCTGCTATCTCTCTTCTTGAATCTTAAGGGAAGCCTCTGGGTCGCTCAGTGGCCACCCAACTCCCCGGAAAGCTATTCACTGACTTTGAGGCCTGGGACCCTCACAGTTCCCAGAGGATACGCCCCGAAACCAGAGGTCCTAAATACTGCCATTCTTCCTTTGATGCCATCACTGTAGGTAAGATGATCCCAACCGTGTCTGGGGTCTTTTTTCCCTTCTCGGCATCTCTAGGGCTCCCGCAGCTGAATGACTAGGGAATGGAGGTACCTGGAATCATGTGCTGTCCTGATGGTTGGGGAGGGTCAAGCTCAGGCCCAGCTTAGAACTCCTACTTCCCTGAGCCCCCTCGTGCTTCCCACCTTCAGCTTGTGTGGAAAACCGGGTCTAGGGCAGCACCCTCCCCCAAAGTCAGCAGGAGGCCAATGGCCTTTCCTGCCATCTCTTGTCTGGGGACAGATGGGCATTGGCGGCTGTACGTCTTCAAAGGGAGCCACTTCTGGGAAGTCACAGCTGATGGCAATGTTTCAGAGCCCCGTGCACTACAGAAAAGGTGGCCTGGGCTGCCCCCCAATATTGAGGCTGCTGCAGTGTCCCTGGAAGATGGAGACTTCTACTTCTTCAAAGGTATCAGCCCTGAGTCAGCTGAGATTCCGATGGGGGGTTTCCTACCCGAGGTGAAGAGGGGGGAGGATCCCCCAACAATGAGTCCCTGGTGGAACCCATTGTTAAACCTGTGGCCCAGGAAGGACTCCTTTCAGGGATGGAGCTGAGAACAAGTGTCCAGGTGGTAGCCGGTATAGAAACAGTAGGGGGAGGACTGCAGAAAGTCTGGAGGTGTCTGCCCTGGCATCCTGGCTGTGTGAGGTTGGCATGCAGCTTAGCTTTTGGAACTTGCATTTCTTGGATAGGGAAAGTAATGCTCAGGTGTGAGGAAGCCGGATAAAAGACAGTAACTGAAGGGTGGACAGCACACGATCGGACGTGTGGTAATACTGTGTTGAACAGCACTCCTTCAACCAGTGCTGAGTGCCTTGTGACCTAGGCACAGGGAGAGGAAAGGGACTGAAGACACTGCCCTCGGGGGATTACTAGTAGTCGGGGAGTGATAAAAATTCAAGCCTATTCAATCTCCCCTTTCACTCCCGAGGCAGGGAATCCCTTCTCCACCCACCCCACCCCTACCCTTTTTTCCCAACACCCTCCTACCCTCCCCAGCCTGGGATACACGGATTCTTTCAGTGAGTCTGCTCTCTGTTGGCACCTGCTGGGAGTCTAGACCATAACCGGTTCCCCTCTACCGTGTACTCCCTAGTTCTTAGCCACACTTTGACTACAAGGGTAACTAACGGTCTGGGGGCTCTCAGAAAGAGAAGGAACCAAGGGGACAGAAATGGGGTGGAAGGCCAATGAGTGAGCGCCTCCAGCTCACTCTGGTTCTCTCAATGCCCCACAGGGAGTCGATGTTGGAGATTCCAGGGCACGAAGTCTGTAGGGGCTAATTCACAGCTGTGCCGGGCTAGAGGTCTGCCCCGTCACCCGGACGCAGCTCTCTTCTTCCCGCCTCTGCGCCGCCTTGTCCTCTTCAAGGGCGCCCGCTACTACGTGCTGGTTCGAGGGGCGATGCAAGTGGAGCCCTACTATCCCCGCAGCCTGAGGGACTGGGCCGGGGTCCCTGAGGAGGTTAGTGGCGCCCTGCCAAGGCCGGATGGCTCCGTCGTCTTCTTCAGAGATGACCACTACTGGCACCTAGATCAAGCCAAACTGCGGGTAACCAGCTCTGGTCGCTGGGCCACAGAGCTGCCCTGGATGGGCTGTTGGAATGCCAACTCAGGAGGTGCCCTCTTCTGAAGGCTCCCGGTACTGAATGAACAGTTGAACCGTGGTTGCTCGCCCCACCCCCACCCCCGCCTGAGGGGCGGGGCCTGTCTAGGAAGCCCTTGAACCTCGCAGGAACTTCCCAGTAGCGCGGCCTCCAGCAGGAAATCTGCATTTATTCCCGAGGTCGAAGGAGAAAAAAAAAATAGGGCTCCCCTAGCCCTTTCCCTCAAGGACCTCTTTCCTTCCCACTCCTGAGGGGGTTCTGTTCCGATGAAGGTGCAGTCCCATGCCCAGAGTGCTGAGTCCCACCAAAGAGGGTGCAAAACTCAGCCGGGGGAGAGGGCTACTCTGCGGAAACCGCCCTTTCTATGCCTTTCAGGCTCATTTCTTGGGAAATCACGTATTATTCCATCAGAGACTTCACCCTACCTCCCGCCACTAGAAAGCTGGGGTGCAGTGAAGGCTCCTTTCCACTGTCAGAGGCCCTTTGTTGGATCAAGAGGCCGAGCAAAAGGGAATGTGGTCCTCCGGACCTGACTTTTTGTCTGGGGTGACGAAGAAGCACCCCCAGCTGGTCATCCTAGAGTTGTAGCAGCCTTCGTTGGGCAGAATCTTCCACCCTTCTCAGTAGAAGCAGATGGGCACGGGGTACTTGAGACACAGAGACCATGCTCTCACATCCAACTAAGGGACAGCAGGCTGTGTGCATGGTTGTCGTGGAGAGAGGGGGTGCACCTCTCTTCAAAACGCAGGCCGTCTTCACCCAGTTTGCCTTCCAGGTGAACGGACTTGTGCAGCAGGAAAATGGCCGAGGGTCCTTTGGGGTCTGCCCATTGCAGGCACTGGGAATGCAGCCTCCACGCTGCTCCGCAGATTGGGTGAGGCCTGTTTGCTCTCAATGGCCCCATTCTCCAGGCCACACATGCAGCAGCATTCCGAAGCCCATTCTGTCTAGCCAAGAATAGCTGGGATTCCTGGAGAAGGAACCAGCTCCCCAGCTTTCCCCTTTTGTCTGAGCCAGTCTCGGTATTAATTTTAGCATCTGGATCTCCATCCCACCCTGCCTCCTCCTCCACCTACCAACGCCGCTGCACACACATGGTGACCACCGCGAGCCAGCTCAGGGACTGGAGAATGATTTGGCAGGGGAGCAGCCTGCAGTTCCCCAAGGCATTGTTGGCCCTGTGCCCTCCTTTCTTCTCTGTGCAGTGGACAAAATGGCCTTTGACTGCCCTTAGATGTAAGTGCTTTGTACTGCCCCGTCCTGGGTAGACCACGGAAGAACCTCCCTGTTAGGCCCTGCTTTTTGGGTTGTACCCAGGAGAGAGAAAGGAGGGTCCTATTTTTATCACTCCACTCCACTTCAAGCGACTCTAATAAGAGACTTTATTGAGGGGTTAGAGGGAAAGAGGCAATTTCTTCGAGGACTGAGGGAACCCCGAAGCTATTTTTCTCCAGGCGATGCCCCTGTTCGCCCGGCCAGAAGGACCTGAAAAAGATGCCGGTGAGGCTGTATTGGAGGCTTGGGTCAGGAGGGCTGCAGGTGCTGGATACAGTCTGGGGAGTAGTGTCTGCTGTAGTTCAGCGAGACAACAGGTGGGACCGTGAACCGACAGTGGGCCTTCTCACCGGAAGGAGGCGCTAAGGACGGCGGCTTGAAAGGACAGTTCTGTGAAACGCACTAGAGATAGAAGAGTTTGGAGCTTTGCGGGCGCAGAGGCTGGGAGTGGATGCGCTCAGAGCTCCCGGCGGCCTCCGTCTTACCCGGGTCAGGGTGCTCCAGAATACAGTGCTCAATGTAAGCTGGGTGGCTGTGCAGGCTCTTGCATTTCTTGCAGAAAAGGATCTCGCAGCGCGCACAGCCCCCGCGGCGCGGTGGCCGCCGCCGCGTCTCCAACACGCACGGTTCTTCCGGGGCACCACGCTTCCTACGGGCCGAGGACGTGAGTGCTCAGTGGCCCTGCGGCCCTCCTCCCTAAAGCTCGGCCCCGGGTGCTTGCATCTCACCTGTCCGAGGGGGCCGCTAGGCCACCCAAAAGCGCGAACGGGCTGAGCCAGCCCCAGAAGCTGCTGTCCGAGCGTCGCAGCAGCGCCACCTGCTGGCTGCTCGGCTCCTGGCGCAGAGGGCTGTAGGACACCGAGCGGGCCTCGCGCTCCTTGGCGTCGCCATCCTCCTCGGCCTCCGCCGCGCTCTCGGGGTCAGGCCTCTCCACCTCCAACGACGACGACGACGACGACGACGACTCGTCCTCCAGCTCCTCCTCCCTGGCCTCGGGCTCCTCCACCTCCTTCCTCCACAGAGGGATCTTCACGCCTGCAGGCGGGGAGGGAGTCAGTGCAGCCGGCTGTCCTGGCTGCTTGCTGCAGGAGCCTGAATCCAGCATGTGAGGGGGAGATGCCGCCGCCGGACAGATGCTGCCTGCCAAAGGGCTTCGGAGTCCCAGATTCCCGGACTGCTGCCGAGTTCCTGCCTTCCTGAGCTTCCTTGCTAAGGATTCCAAGCAAGTCACTTCGCTTTCATCATGCTCCATTTTCCCGTCTCTGAAGCGGGAAAAGTAGCACCTACCTCAAGAGTGGTTGTGAGGCTGACTCTAGATGATGTCTGGGTAAAGCGCACAGTTTCCTGATTGCCGTTGTGCAAGCAGTCAACGAACATGTGTTACCAACACGGAAGGAGGAGGGTTACCCAACGTTAATAAACATCAATTGTCATTTCAATAGGTGGTCGTTTATGGTTGTTTAAACAATTATCATAACCTGTTAATATTAACATTATTATTGAGATACAGTCTCACTATGTAGCTCTGTCTGACAAGGAAACTCACTATATAAACCAGGCTGGCCTGGAACTCACAAATATCTGCCTACCTCTGCCACCAGATTTTGACTTTCCCTGGTGATCGAAGCCCAGTGTCACGGGAGGAGACCGGGTGGATAGGCATAACTAACTAAACCAGAAACTGGTCTCAGGCTTAGCCAATTGCAAGTGGATTTCAGCCACATGCCCCCCTCTCTAACTGACAGACAGACATCATAACTGCAAGTAAATCAGGACCCGAAGCAAGTTCTTCGGCTGAAACTAAGCAGGTCTTCTCCGGGAGATATCCATTCCATCAGCACATGGGCAGCCCCAAGACAGCTAGATTTACATCGCAAAGAAGGGGATAGCACTTAGGGTTTGCCCCGGAAAGGTCAAAGGACAATTTCTATAGACCACTGTCCATCTTTTCCCCAAGTTAGGAATGGAATAGAATGATAACAAGGGGCAAGAAGGTGTGGGGGGGGCACTGTGTTGGTTAATCTTAACTGTTAAATTGACACGATCAAAAAACACTTAAGAGAGTTTGTGTGAAGGGGTTTCTAGGTTGGTTTAACTGCTGTGGGAAGACCCACCCTGAATACAAGCTGGCAGCCGAGCTGCTGTGACGCTTACACTTACATCAAGGCCAGAGAAGATAGGGGAAGCGAGGTCTGAACAGGAACAAGTGAAGATAAGAGAAGTGATGGTAAAAGATAAGAATATTTAGGAAGGACAAAGCAGAGGGCTTGTAGGAAAACAATATGAATGAGGAACTGAGAAAAGGTTCAGTTTTTCTAATGTCACCATGGTGATGGGCTAGTTGGTCCAAGATGGATCAAGTGGTCCTGTCTTGGTTTGCACCCTTTCTAGCCCCACTCACCATGCTTATCCATTCTTTGTAATGGAGTGCTGTCTGTTCCCTCTGGTCAGGGACTGGGATGTAAGGGATGCCCAGTACTTATAGAACTCCATATGGTTTCCAGGACCTCTGTTGGATCATAAGGGGGTGGGGTTAGAATCTCAGCTGCCCATAGGGCTCTGCTTAGGGGTCGATGCCTTTTCCAGAATCTCCAGACTCAAAACCCTTATGTTCCCTATCTTGTTGCAAGGAGGAGTCCAGTGGAGAACAGAGGATGGCTTTGGCCCCAGATTGACTGGGTTCAAATCCCAGCTCTACTACATAAATATAAAGCCTGTCAGACCTTCAGCAAAAACCATTTTTACAGGAACAGTCCAGTTAGACCATTGCTGGGGGCGACATGTGGGCACCAGGAGTTATCTCCTCTAAGGCCCAGTATCCCTTGGCAGGCATACCCAAACCAACAAAACCCAGCCTGTGACTTAGGCAACATTCTACTAAGACACAAATGTTCATCTCACCTGCCTCCCCAGGCCCAATCTACCCAACAGTTCTTTGTCCTTCATTTTTCTCAGGGTAATTCTGAGGTTTATGGAATTTTCTTTTATGTGTGTGTGGGGGGGGGGGATCGAGACAGGATTTCTCTGTAGTTTTTGGAGCCTGTCCTGGAACTAGCTCTTGTAGACCAGGCTGGCCTCGAACTCACAGAGATCCACCTGCTTCTGCCTCCCGAGTGCTGGGATTAAAGGTGTGTGCCACCACAGCCCAGCGAGCCCTTGTTGTTTGTGCAGAGGACCCTGTTTGGTTCCCAACACTCACATGGTGGCTCACAACGATCTACAACTGCAGTTCTAGGGGATCTGGTGCCACCTTGTGGCCTCTGCGGGCATCAGGCACGCATGTGATGCACACACATACATGCAGGCAAAATACATACACATAAGCTAAAAATAAATCTTTTTAAAAATGTAGAGTGTCATAAAAAAACAACAGTAGCAAAAAATCATGTTAGGACTTGTTCTCAGAATAAAAATCGTATTCAGTGAAAACATGTAAGCAAGCAATCTTACCAGAATGTGGGGTATATGCCTCTTGCACTCAAGTGCCACTCAGAAGCCCCCTGGAGAAGAGACCCCCATTGGGAATGACTAAAAACTTGGAATAAGCTGATCTCCATCCAAAGAGGGAAAAGAATGAGCTGCATTTATTGGCAAGCACAAGCATTACTTCCTGCTGTTCATAGAGGTTGTTATGCCCAAAGAGCAAGGTGAGGACAGATACCAGAAGGTGATGAACAAGATGATTCCAGCACGGGGGAGCCTGGGCTTATATATGAGTCTCTGGTGTGTGTGTGTGTGTGTGTGTGTGTGTGTGTGTGTGTGTGTGTGTGTGTGTGTGTGTGAGAGAGAGAGAGAGAGAGAGAGAGAGAGAGAGAATGGGTGGGTACAATATCTTACTTGGTAATACAGATTGCCTCTGTTGCGACCATCTGGAACATCCTTGCTTGTGCAGAGAAAGGGAGTGAGGCTCTGGAAGGTTACACATACATCAGCTAAAATGTATCTGCTTGGTCAGAGATTAAAATGGCTAACTAGTAATGGCTCCAATTTCATACCATTTATTCACTCAACAAGCCAAAGGTAGGGGATGTAGGGCTGGTTTAGTGCCCTGGTGATGTGTTAATGGCTACAGGCATCATCAGACTCTATGGCTTGTGCTGAGAACTCTCTGGAAATAGAAAACCCTCTGTCACCAAAGCTGAAGCCCCCTTTTCTGCCATAGGCTGGTGTGGGTGCCAGAGACTGCCTCTTCTTTTTCCCTTCCCTTCCCTTCCCTTCCCTTCCCTTCCCTTCCCTTCCCTTCCCTTCCCTTCCCTTCCCTCCCTTCTCTACCCCTCAGCTGGCCAGCCAAGGGCCTCTCTTTCTGTGCCCCAATCCAGGCATTTCCTCAGATTCAGATTACACTGAAATCTGAGGGAATCACCCATTCCTTTCATAGTCCCTAGGAACCTGGTAGGCTTCCTTTCCTAACCTGTTTGCTTTCTAAGAGCACCCACTGAGCAAAATCTGAGCCATCATCTCTCAATCCTCCCAGATACGCGTAGCCCTGGGAAACAAGCACACACTCCCTAGTCAACGGCCCAGAAGGCCTGTGATTTCAGCACAGCCTGCTGTCCCTGTTCTTAAGTCACCTGCAAGCTGGTCCTGAGGATAGGTGAGCTGGAAGTGCCGGAGAGAGGAGTATGTGGCTTCTAGGGGGAGATCAGGAAAAGGATTCAGGACAAGACCAGTCCCCTGGACTTGAAGGATGTGTGTGCATGTCTGTAGGGGTTTTCGCTATCAGCAACATAAAATAGGCCTGGCTAAAGCTGGAAAAGGAGTTCTCTGGTTATGGGGAAGTTAGTGGAGGTTATGGGAGAGTCCATAGACCCACCAATCAGCTGGAATGAAGGAGATTTGGGGGCCTGGCATCACAGCTAAATTTCTACCACAGAACACAAATTGTGAAGCATTGCACCTATGGCCCCTGGATTCAGGTGGGCATGCCATCATGGCTGCCCTAAGAATGAGTTCTTCACTGCTTCTGGGTACCACTGGCCCCATTTCATGAGTCTCATTGATTCCAGCCAAGGTCACATACTCATGAGCCAACCAAAAGGGACTCCCAAAGATGGAACCAGGTGCCTCCTGGATAGTGGATGCACCACAGAAGCATGCAGCCTCTGTGAGATTCATGGCTCTTCCCTGGTGCTTGTTCATAGGCAGGAAGAACCCTGCTTTGTCCACTAGCAGACTTGTGTCTTCCAAGGTCACTTTGGGTGTAAGTGACAACTCCCCGTTTCTATGCATCTACATGTCCTTTGACTTAAGGAAAGCATAAACACAAAATCTCTTATTTCTTTCTTTTTTAAATACAAGATTTATTTATTTAGTTAGTTAGTTTAGTTTTCCAAGTCAGGGTTTCCCTGTGTAGCCCTGGTTGTCCTGGAGCTTGCTCTGTAGATCAAACTGGCCTCAAACTCAGAGATTCACCTGCCTCTGCCTCCTGAGTGGTGGCATTAAAGGTGTATACCACCACTGCCCAACTAGATTTATTTATTTTTCTTATATATATATGAGTGCTTTGCCTAAATGTACATATATACACCATATGCAGGCCTGGGGTGCCAATGAAGGCCAGAAGAGGGTGCTGGGCCCTCTTGGAGTTATGGATGGTTGTAAGCCAACATGTGGATTCTGGGAACCAAACCCAGGTCCTCCACAAGAGTGGCAGGTGCTCTTAACCACTGAGCCACCTCTCTGATCCTCTCATTTCTTTCTTAAAACCCAACTCACATTTTATTTGCATTGTTAAGTCTTCCAGTTGGAACACAAGTCTACCCAACTCCCTTTCAGACTTTCCTAAGTCTCTACCTCAGTTCTCTGCTGTTTTATGTGTAGGTTTAAACCTCTGAGGTTGGGCCAGGAAGATGGCTCATGGTGCGGGGGTAAGAGAACCTTTGGCCAAACTTGGGGACCTGAGTTGGATCCCTAGGGCCCACATGTGGATGAATAGAACTGACCCCTGAGAGCTGCCCTCTGACATCTGCATGTACACCACATTTGCACACATGCACGTGCATACGCTCACACACACACACATGCAACCACACACACAAATAGATAGATATATAAGTAAGTGAATGAATAAAAATTATTTTTTTTTCTGGAGTTAGGGAGTGCAGCTCGGTGGTCAGGCATTTGCCTGGCATATATGAGATCCTGAATTCAATCTCTATAATAAATCATGTCCTATCCAATAAAGTAAAAATTGTGTTTAATTGAAAAAGACTAAAGAGTTTTAAATTTTTAGTTCATATAATTTAAGGGTTGGAATGTTGAATCCTGAATGTATACACAATCCGATTTTTTGTTTGTTTGGGTTTTTTTTTGAAATAGGGTTTCTCTGTGTAGCTTTGGAGCCTGTCCTGGAACTTATTCTGTAGACCAGGCTGGCCTCAAACTCACAGAGATCTGCTTGTCTCCATAGTCTGATTTCGTATGAATGTTTACATACTTAATGAGTTTTACAAATAAAATAAAACCAATAATATATAACATGGACATAATTGGCATCTAAAGCCAAAAGATTTGCTCTCTGGCTCTTTACACAAACTATAAAGCCAAGGTTCATCAAGACTTTGTTTGTGGCACTATTGAATGGTTAGGACTACAAATTGTCCCCATCTCCATTCTTCTTTTCTTCCTTTTAGTAAAGAGCCACCACTGAATATTGACAGGATACATGACCACCAGCTACAGTTTCAGCCTCCCTTGTAGCTATGTGAGGGCCCAATGCCTAAACCATGGCCCAATTCATGTGAAAAAAAGTTATGTGTGTAACTTGCACTTCACATCCTTAAAAGGGGAAGCTGTCAGAGTTCATACAGCCTCTGCATCTTCTTCCTACAAATTTGGAGGAGACAGAGTACTGGGAAGCCAGGACTGATCCTGTAAATGACGACAATAGCTAAAGGGAGCCATAAGATAGATTTTGCGCAATGTCACAGACAGAACCATCCATCTACCTAGAGCCATTTGCCTGGCACTGAGAGGGGACATCTTTCTTTCTGTGTGAGCCACTGCTTTAGGTGGTCCTTTTGTTTTCTGTCTGGCCTGATGACTGACAGGTAGATAGGTAGACAAGTGGTTGGCTATTAGATAACAAAAACAAGAACTCCAGTACCTCAAGATCCTCTGTCCCTCTCTCTCTGTGTTTGTGTGCCAGCTTCCTTCCCCCGTTGTGAAATGGATCTCTATGTGTGCAGGCAACATGGCTTCTCCTCTGCATCCCTAAAACCTTAACATCCCTTGGGAAAAGAGCTTGTCATTGGAGTTCCAATCCAGGAACCACAGAGAAGGGGGTTAGGGAGATGTCTCAGTGGTTAAGAGCACAGGATGCTCTTCTAGAGGACTTGGTTCAATTTCTAGCACTCATATGGTGACTCACACCCTCTGTAACTCCAGCCCAATACCCTCTTCAGCCTCCAGGGCAACAGGTATGCACATGGTATGCACATACGTGCACCAAGTATGCACATATATACATGCAGACAAAACATACCTTAAAAAGGGAAAAACTAAATTTTAAAAGCTTTTTTTTAAATCACAGATAGGGCTCTGTGTGAGTGATCCACTTTCTTACCTGTATCATAAGTTCCCAAAGAGATGGGGGAAGGTTGTTGCCATTCAGAAGGCAACAGCTGGAGATGTTCTTAGATGCTGTACGAGGCTGAGATATATACCATGGGCATTTGGTGGGTGGAGGTCAGGCATTCTGACAAGTGTCCTGTAGTGCTCGGACAGCCCTCTACGACAAAGAACTAGATAAGCAGAGCCTCAAGGCTGAACACTTGTTTAGAACAGTCCTATGAACTCTCCAGGAACTACCTGGAATGTGGTCACCTGTCATCTCCTGGTCTAAGCTACCACTGTTCCTCCTTGAATGCTGCTAGGATTTCAAATGTTGTTACATCTGTGGCCTGGGAGTCCCTCCACACAGCTGCCCAAGTCAGGGCATGTTCCTCCTCTGCCCGGAACTCTAGTGCATTTACCATTTTACTCGGAGAAAATGCATCTCAGTGCTCACCTGCCAGGCCCTGTCTTGGGGCCTCATTTCTTCTCAGCCACATGTCTGTCTCCCTTTTCTATTCTTTTCAAAATTTATTTATTTATCTATTTGTTTGTTTGTTTATTTTATGTGCCTGTATGTATGTCTGTATACCACGTGCATTCCTGGCCTGGTATCCATGGAGGCCCGAAGAGGATACTGGATCCCCTGCAGCTGGAGATGCAGACGGTTCTGAGCTGCCATGTGAGATCCAAACTAGGTCCTCGAAGAGCAGCCAGTACTCTTAACCTCTGACCCATCTCTCCAGCCCTTCATTTAAAGAAATTATTTTATTTTATGTGCATGAATGTTTGTCTACATATGTGTACACATACTATATGCATGCCTGGTGCCAGCAGAGGCCAGAAGAAGGCTTCTGATCCCCTGGAACTGGAGTTACCAGTAGCTGTCAGTCATTGTGCGAACGCTGGGAACTGAACTCAAGTCCTCTGCAGGAGCAGCCAGCGCTCTTAATTGCTGAGCTGTCTCCCTAGCTCGCTTCACTTTCTTAAAACTTAATTTTTTGTTTGTTTTTTGGCTTTGTTTGTTTGTTTGTTTGTTTGTTTGTTTGAGACAGGCTTTGGAGCCTGTCCTGGAACTAGCTCTTGTAGACCAGGCTGGCTTTGAATTCACAGTGATCTGCCTGCCTCTGCCTTCTGGAGTGCTGGGATTAAAGGCACGTGCCACCACCGTCCAGCCAAAACTTATGTATTATGTATGTCTGTTTGCCCTGTGTGTGCAGGTACCCATGGAGGTCAGAAGAGGGCATCAGATCCCCAGGAACGGGACTTACAGATGGTTGCTATGTGGGTGCTGGCAGACAAACCCAGGTCCTCTGGAAGAGCAGTAATCCCTCTTAACTGCTGCTGAACCATCTCTCCACCCCCTCTTTTTGCTATCCTTTTTTTCTTTTTTTAGTATTGCTATTCTTAGAACATACCAAGCATGCTCCTGCCACCAAGTCAGTGCACTGGTTGCTCTTAGTCCTCATGTGGGCTCATGTCCTCACTTCCCTCAGTCTCTGCCCAGACACCTTAGCATCAAGGCCTTTCCTTTATGGAAGGTACACCTGCCTATAGAACATCCACTCTCTCCTGAATTATTCCCCAATAATTATCCCTACCCGAATGACTGCACATTTATTTTGTTGTTGTTTCATCTTTTGATTTTTGAGACAGGGTCTTATCATGCATTCCAGTCTGTACTTGAGTTTGCTATATAGGCTGGCCTTGAACCCTCGATCCTCCTGCCTCAGCCTCCCAGCTGCTAAAATTACAAGTGTGTGCCAGCACTCCTAACCAGACTCATTTGCTCATCTACCACCCATTACCTAGTAACATGGAAGTAGCTTCTAGAGATCAGGCAGTGGTATTTTTGTTTGTTGCTGTATTCTCAGCCCCATGATAGTGCCTGGAACATAGTAGAGGCTACAGAAATCTTTGTCGAGCCAGGCAGTGGTGGCGCACACCTTTAATCCCAACACTTGGCAGGCAGAGGCAGGTGGATCTCTGTGAGTCTGAGGCCAGCCTGGTCTACGGAGGGAGTTCCAGGACAGGCAAGGTTATGCAAAGAAACCCTATCTCAAAAACCAAAACAACAGCAGCAACAACGAAAGAAATCTTTGTTGAATGAATGCGTTGCTGTGCCCAGGGGATGAGCCTGTTCTGGAAGAATCACAAGATTGAGCAGGGATGGAACAGATTCTCCGGTGTGTAGACAGGGCTGCTGGGCAAGAGCGGGCTCACCCAGGTTGTGCCTGTGTGTTCTGGGGGTCTGGTGTTTTCCCACATATTATTCTTTTGTTCCTCACAAAATATCTACCCCCAGAGTGTAGATATTGCCCTTCCCATTTGACAGCTGAGAAGCTAAGGCACAGAGAGACCAGGGAGTGTATGCCACCCCCAAAGGGCTTTAGGGTGAATCTCCCATCTTTGGTCTCTATTGCTGTATCTCTCTCATGCTCATTCATTCTTCAGTGCTCATTGATCTCTAATCCCCTAGCTCTGCACTTCTCCCCCCCACACACAGAAGGAGTCGGTGGGTGCAAGCACCCAGTCCCACCCTCTCTGCCCTGCTCTCTCTGCTCAGGCCTCGCAGCAGGACAGAGGCACTTGGTTGCTGGAAGGAAGAGTTAACAAGGAGTGTTTGTAGCAGCTGCTGTCTCCAAGGAGAGGAAGGAAAGCAGAGCCGCGAGGCCACAGCCTAGATGCTGTTCTGGGCTCTCTGGCGGGCGACAGTTGCGGGCTGGAAGCAGCAGATGACTGTTTGGCCCTAACAGAGGGGTGTTCTCACCTCCACCAACCTTGGGAAGCGCCGAACTGAGCAGACCGGGCAGCTGACTGAGAGTGAGGTCGCCTGCAGGGCCACCAAAGGGAAACTTCAGGCAGGGACTGAGGAATGTGGGCATTGGGGGCTGGGCCTGGCCCAGAGGCTGAGGCCAGCAGCAAGCTGCAGAGCCAGAAGCCCTGGGCTCTCAAAGGGTAGAAAGGGACCTACTGAGCCAAGGAGAAGTGGGCCAGGACCTTGACCTAGCAGGTAGCAGGAGTAGAGAGAGAGCAGTAAGGGATAGGAGGCTCCTACTTCCTCCTGAATTTCTGTTCCAGCCATGTCTCAGCATAGGGGACACAGGAGGAGGCCCAGGACCCCAGGGCCTCCTGTGCGCAGCATCCGGCCCTTCAAGTCCAGCGAACAGTACCTGGAGGCCATGAAGGAAGACCTGGCCGAGTGGCTTCGGGATCTGTACGGGCTGGACATTGATGCAGCCAACTTCCTGCAGGTGCTGGAGACTGGCCTGGTGCTATGCCGGCATGCCAACACTGTCACAGAGGCTGCTCTGGCCTTCCTGGCTGAGGCACCTGACCGAGCTCAAAAGATTCCCATGCCCCAGGCTGGGGTTTTCTGCAATGGGGCTGCCCAGCCAGGTACATTCCAGGCCAGGGACAACATCTCCAACTTCATCCACTGGTGTCGCAAGGAGATGGGCATCCAAGGTAACACATCTGTCTCAGACCCTTATCTTGTGGGGGCATGCGTTACGTGAAGGCTCAAGCTAAGCTAGATCTAGGGGATCAGAAGTTGAGGTATTCTTCTAGACGTTCCATGAGGCAGCTACATTTTTGTGTGTCAGTTTCTTCTCCTCATAGCGAATCCTTATAAACACACACTGACGATCAATAAACATCTGTTAATGATTCAATCCATGAAGAGACACGAATCACCTTTTCTGTTTCGAGTGCATCTTGGCTACCAAGGACCGAGACTAGAGTTCAATGCCCAGGAATGCATGGTCTAGTAAGGCAGACTGCTGGATAGATTCAGAAGTTACAGCCCGGGGGATGTGTGCTCCAGTCAAGTGTATAGTATAGGATCCAGAATGGGAACATACAGAATGGAACAGTCGTGGGCACCAGCAAGGGCAACAAGAGGGAAAAGATTTGGGGTAAGGAGAGTGGGGGAGCAATAGCAAAGCACAAGAAAGGCGGATAAATGGGAAAAACCGGCCAGTAAATCTGAGGAATTAAAGCAGTGATTCTCAACCTTCCTCATGCTGCAACCCTTTAATACAGTTGTTGTGACCCCCCCACCATAAAATTATTTCATGGCTGCTTCATGACTGTAATTTTGCTACTGTTATGAATCGTAACATAAATATCTGATGTGCAACTCCAGTGGGGTTGCAACCCATAGGTTGAGAACCACTGAACTAAAGAATGGGAAGAGAGCTGGGGATGGGGGAGTGCTCTGCAGGGAGGGACAAGGTCCTGCAGGGATCCATAGGGCTCCGGGAGTGACAGTTGTTTGCCTTGAACCCAGGAATGGGATTAGGTGTGATTGCATAACCCTCCAGACCAAAGGTAACTGGGATGGGACAGGGAAAGGGTCAGGTTTGTACTCCTGGCTGGTGGAGAGGAGGAAGGGGCTGGGTCAAAGGTTAATCAAAGCTAATGATCTGGCTGGAGAGGTAGCTTATGTATCATTCCCAGCCCCAAACCCTCAAACAACTGCTGCTTTCTGTTGAGATAGGCTGCACCCCCATTTTTCAGAAAATAAAAACTGGGACTCTGGAGCCAGCTGGAGGTCGCATAGCCTTTGAGAGATTCTGGGATTGAGCCTCATAGGGTGAGGTACCAGAGCCTATAGTCAGGCCAGCCTGGTTCTCTGGCGCTGAATTTGGGGTGTCTGAAGGATGGGTAGGAAGAGGAAGAAACTGCTTTCTGCTCCTGAGATCTTCTTGGTGGCTAAGTGGATGGGAGGAGAGCTGGGCAGAGAAAGCCCCCTCCTCTGCCCTAGGATCAGCCAGGCCCAAATACTTTTGCCCACGCACCAGCCTCTGCAGTTAGCCTGGCCTTGTGTGGACCCCTTTCAGCCTCCTCCTCAACCCGAGATGCTGAAACCCGAGCCATCTTCCTGTGTCTGCTACCTCAGCCTAGGGATGGTCTCTAGGGGGGGACTTAAGCCACGCGTGTCCCCTTCTCTCCTTTTCCTACATCAGAGGTGCTGATGTTCGAGACAGAGGACCTGGTGCTGCGCAAGAACGTGAAGAGCGTGTTGTTGTGTCTGCTGGAGCTGGGTCGCCGCGCCTGGCGTTTCGGTGTGGCGGCACCGGCCCTGGTGCATCTGGAAGAGGAGATCGATGAGGAGCTAAGGCGTGAGCTGGCCCTGCCCTCGCCAGATCTGCCACCACCCGCACCCCCTGCTCGCAGGCCTTGCCACTTCCACAACCTGGACCAGATGGTGAGGCGCCCGGCCACGCCTTCAGACCCAGCCTGTGCCCCGCCCTCCTCTTCCCAGTCCTCACTGCCCTGCTCCACTCCGAGCCCCTGCCCTTACCGCATATGACAGTGGCTATTGCCGCTTACCGCCTTTGCCCCAGCCCATCACTACACACTTCTTACTTAGCCCTGTAGGCGAGGTGCCAAGGACTTGGCATCCTTGCTACCCACCTGTGGCTTTGGACAAATCATTTAACCTTTCTGACCCTCCATCCAGGGCCATGTAGTGGACTGAGGCACAGGAGCCATTTTCTGTGATCGCTGTGAGAATTAAGCGAACATGAAGTGCGTGGGGGCGGTTTCCAGAGTGGAATCCCGCCACAGGAGGAGGCTCTTCCCTGAGGCTGGCCCCATTCCCGCCACTGGGAAAAATGGGGCTCCCCTTTTTCTTTCATTTTTCTCTCCTCCTCTTTCCCCTCTCTTGTTTTTCATTTCTCTTTCCTTGCTATGTTGCCAAACGTGGTCTCCAGGTCATGAGCCCAAGCAATCCTTCGGGAAGGTTTCTTAGTTGAAGGCCTGTGACGCAATGGACACAGGATTCTGCCCCATGCTGGTCAAACAGCACGGTCCACTGCATCCCACTCTCAGAGGGGAAGAGGACCACAGGGGTGGCTCCCGGGTGTTGTTCCTATTCTCTTTAAAGCCTTCCCCTTTCTACTTGCTTCTCAGGCCCCAGGCCTGACTTCAGCACCAGCCGGGGGAAGGGACTGTGTGGAGGCAGATAGGCACCCCATTTAGCTTGACCCAGTATGTGAATGGACTTGGATACTCAGGAAGAGAAGAGGGCTGAGTCTCTGCCATGGCCCACAGGTGCAGAACCTCGTGAGTCATTGCACATGCCCAGTGCAATTCTCCATGGTCAAGATTTCTGAGGGGAAGTACCGAGTAGGGGACTCCGATACTCTCATCTTCATCAGGGTAAGTTGGGCCTAAGGTGGAGGGATATCCAGGGCCAGCCAAATGGGGTTTCCTTTCAGGGAACCTTGACTGAGCCTAGGGCAAGGACGGGAAGCCACCCATCATACACCCCATGTCACCAGACCTTGAGGTTCTAACCTACCATGAAAATTTCCAGGAAATTCTAGGCAAAGTGGACAAGCCTATCCCATCCTCCCACCAATGTAGCTGGAACCACCACCCTCCACCACCTCCGTCAGAGCTGAGTCTACAGGATGCCCCAGGCAGAAAAGGGGTATATAAAAAAGGTGCCCCCACTTTCCTCTTCCACAGGACAGAGAGAGGGACTTAAGACCCTGGGTTTGTGTTCAGTGTATGACTCCAGCCATGTGGATCCCAAAGTGGATCCCACCACTCAGACCCTGGACCTGTCCATTCTGCAGAGTGAGCAGCAGTACAGGTCTGGGATGGGCTTCCCACTAGCCTTACCCCCCCCCGGCCTGGCTTCACCTCCCCAGAGACGGTCTGTGCTCAGGGATGTGGTCAGCAGCTGGGCGTGGCCAAGGCTCTTCCACGGGCATAGAATATAACTGGGAGCAGAGCCAGCAACCTGAGCCCCTCAGATCCCGAGACAATAGTTTTGTAATATGGTTATGGGCCAGGGATTTGTGGTCCCAGTTTGAAACTGTGAAAATTAAAGACTGGAAAGACTGTGGGACCTATCTCATTACAGAGTTGGGCAGAACTCCCACCGTCTCTGTCACCCATCACAGAGGCATGATGGTCCCATATCAATTGCAAGTAGCAACAAGTGCAAACACCTGTATAACAAAGAGTGTCCCCAGTTGTGGGTGCACAGCTTGCTGTTTGCCAGTCTGACTCTTACCCTTGACAAGTGATGTCTGTCATGGGTAACACTAAACAGAAAATTATCCTGTCTCCAATCACAAACGTGATTAAAGAAGAATACAGGAATAGGGGAAGTCCTTCCCTCAGCTCTCAATCTCACCTTTGCTCCCTCAGATCCTCCGGAGCCACGTGATGGTGCGTGTTGGGGGCGGCTGGGACACGCTGGGCCATTATCTGGACAAACACGACCCCTGTCGGTGTACATCCCTCTGTGAGTTCCCCAAGAGGTTTCGCCTATGGGGCTAGTTAGAGAGACTAGCTCCTGGCTGGGAGGTACCTGTGGGAGGGCAAACAGGCCTGATCTCTAAGGGCTGCAGCTGTGAAGACAGAGGGGCGGTCGTGGCGCAATACTATAAATAACCACAAGGTGGCGCAAAAGATACGCAGAAACAGCGTTGGCCGAGATGGTCTCTACATCTCAGTAGAGAACAGGTCTGGCCTGGAATCCACACTGGTGGCCCTTCTGACTTGGTTTTCTGTCTTTCCCTAATCCTCTTCAGTATGCCAAGTAACTCCGAAAAAGCATACAATCTGATTTAAAGTTGCAGATCGGCAATACAACATAACTTTCAGCAAATCCTGATGTTGGGCTCCCTGACCAGATTGTGTCCCCTGAGCCCCTTTGTAGAAACTGGGACAGCCACTGTAGGCTCTGGTACCTATAAGAAGGAATAAGAAGAATTTGACAGCATGGGGAGGAGGAACAATGAGACTCATAAACAGGAATTGAACCTTTCTTTCTTCTGCTTTCTCTGGGGGCCTTTGTCGGTAGCCCACAAACCAGGCAGCTTCCTGAAGCCCCCAGGGCCACCGGTGCAGCATGAAGTGAAGGTACAGGATGGGCCTTCACAGCCCCAGCCTACAATGACCATCAGCCGCTCACAGAGCCCACTGCCTCCGGTGGACTGGAGGACATACACCTCTTCCAGCCGAAAGCTGAGGCCCCCCACCCCCTCTTCCCCCCAACTCCATGGTGAACGAGAATCAGAGGCCAGGATGATCAGAGAGACAGCCCCATTACTAAGGTATAAGAGAGGGATATGTAAGGGTCTCCTCCATATTCTCAGTGGCTCATCCCCCAAGATAAAGGGAACAATGTCCTAACAAAACTTCACGCATGCCAGGTATGGTGGCATATGCCTGTAGTCCTAGCATGCAGGCAGCCAAGACAGGAAGATTGTTAATTTTGGTCTTTCCTGGGCCACTTTGGGAAGCCAAATCACAAAACCAAATTTAAAAGAGAAGGGTTATATAGCCCAATGGGACAATGCTCCCCTGGTATGTACAAGACCCTGGACTCCACAGCCCAGGGCCACAGAACAAGATAAAGCTTCAGGTATTTGTGACCAAAACCAGGACTTAAGGAGCATCTAGTTGCTCCAAATATCTACCCATTTTATAGCCAAGGAGACTGAGGCCCAGAAAAGGAATGGCCATATTTAATGTCCTTCCATTTCATGATTAAAGTGAGACTAAGATTGGCCCCAAATATGGATAGGCTCTGATCATCATCAACCTTCAGGGCTGGAATCTTCCCTTGAATGGGCTGAAGTTACCGTCTATCTGCCACATAGGGAGCAAGGGGGAGCAGGCAGGAAGAGCAGCTGCATAAGGCTCTCTTGGTTCATCCTAGGGAGAACACTGGTTCTCTAGTACCCCATGGTATACTCATGGGAAATGCCTCTGGTAGGCCTAGGTTTCTCTTTCCAGCCTGTTTTTCTCCTTTGCAGGTCACAAGAGAGGCCAATGACCCCATCTCAGAGGATGTTGTCACCCGGTTCCCAATTCTCATCTACCTGTAGGAGCCCAGACCTACGAAGTACCCTGTCAGGAAAGAGAGAGAATAGATGCCCCGGTGAAATGCCCAGAGGAAGGACTCCCACGTCTTGGGTTCACAAGGATACAGACAGACAAGGAACCCATACCAAGGCCCTCACCCCCCAGAGGCTCCAAATTCCTGAGGCCACCAGTAAAGGGACATCAGCAAGAGGACCATCTCCCCCACCTCGTTCCTCCAGCCTAGTCAACCCTCATGGCATCTGGCTCCTGAATCAAGGTGTTTCCCCACAGCTCAGTGAACCTGTGTCTATGCAATCCCCAAGCCCCAGCAAAGGGTTCACCAAAATCCCCATCCGACTTTCCTCTGCTCGGCCCCCAAAACCCGGAAGGTTTTTGGGCACTGAAAGTGGAGGTTCCATGGAGAGAGAATCCATCCCATCAAGGGCTCCCACAGGGAACCTGGAGAGATCCACACATGGGCATCACTCTGCTGAAGCGAGCCAAGGGGGCCACCAGATGGACATTCAGATGGCTTTGGAGACTGAGGATCCCAGGAGCCTAGACACACAGAAGTGGAAGGGGAGGCACACTTCTCTGCTCCTGGGCAGGACCAGAGGGCAAGCCCTCTACCATAGCCTTGACGAGGAGATTGTGGCCAACATGAAACTGCTGGAGGTGGGGCCTGCCTCTGATCGGGGTACAAGGTCTCAAGCCATCCCTCGAAGTGGAGTCTACGTTCCCAGCCTGGGTGGGAAGTGGCCTGAATCTGGGGGGCCTTATGACAAAGTTATCCAAGAACTGGTTCAGGAGCCCCCACCCCTCCTTAAAGTGAATCTGAAAGCCTGGAGAGGAGGCTCTGAGGCCTCAACTAAACCAGCTGTGGGCCCAAGAAGTCCCAAAGAGAAGCTAGGATCCAGAGAGAGGGGACCAAGGATAACGGCTAGCGTGATTGCCAAGAGCACCCCAGTGAGGACCGTGTCATCCACAAGAGGGAAGGACTGCTCCACTTGGACTGGGCCTGCCACCCCGGAGGCTCCCACACATTCATGCTCAGACCTCAGTTCTGACAAAGCCAGGGTATGTCTGGGCAAGGGTAAAAGAACCCTCCGGAAGCCTCAGAAAATCCCATCCATTTACAAGCTGAAGCTGAGACCTAGAATCCGGCCGCGCAGAGACCACAGGCCTGAGAAAAGACCTTCCAGAATTCCCAAGCCACTGGCCTACCTCTGCCTCGGTCCAGTCACGACAGCTCCTGGAAGCAGGCTATTGAAAGCTACATTGGGTGGCAAGGGAGGGGGCACCTGCCTGGTGGAGCGAGGTGACAAGAAGGAGGAAGAGAAAAAGAAAGAAGCCAGCATCTCATTGGAGAACAGCTCTCAGGCTTCAGAGACCCAGGCGCCCCTGCAGCTTGATGGAACCCCACTTCCGCCTGAGGAGGAGTCCTGGGTCTGAAGAGTCTACAAATGGGGAGGACCACAGCAAATGGATGCAGTACAATGTATGTGTGAGGAAGGATGACCCCTCACTCGACACAGGGCCTTGGCCAGGAGTGGTGTGAAGACCCCATCTCTTCAGTTGAGCAAAAGGGCAGCCCACACCTTCCACTGCAAGCCAGCATCAGTGGGAAGCACCCATATCTTTTTGTTGCCCCCAAGAACAGTTCCTCAGCCTCTGGACATTTCCCCAGCTGTAAGTTATTAAACACACGTGGGTCTGTCCTTGAGCCTCAGCTTTTTGGGTGGTTCTTTCCCTAAGACTGAGGAAGGGTAGGGAGGTGCATCTTCAAACGTTGTCTCTGCTGGAGGAGATAGGGACAAGGTGGAGGGAGTGGTCAGCGAGGGGAGGTTTCTACCAGGTACTGGTGGTCAGGACCGTGGACAGCGACAAAGGTAACCCCGCACAGGCTCCCGAAGGCCACCCTTGACTTTAAAGATTTGCCTCTGGTCCTGAGAGCAGGGATCACTCAGGGTGAAGAGAGCTGATTGATGGCGGCCATCACACTTCTGTGTCTAGGAAGCTATGTTCGGAGGCCCTAAATTTGACCCCTGCCTGGGAGGAAGACGCAGAAACAGGATCGAGTCTTCCAGGCGGTCGAGAAGGCAGCTGATGGTACCCTCTGTGTGACTGTGATTATCAGTATCTTTTCCCCTTTGATCCCTGGGTTGACCTGGACGTTGGGGTGGGGACTCTGTCCACACAGCACATGTGCACTGCAGGGACCCACTCCAGGGACCCCTCCCCATAGTCTCCATGAGCAACAGAGCTGACACCGAGGTAGAGAAACGAGGGAAAACACTCCCTGATTTTTAATCTGACTTCCGGTAACAGCTCAATGGGTGTCACACACACTTCCAGACCCTGTGTGGGAAACCCTGGTTGGGGAGGGGAAGGACAGAGACTCAGAATGGGGGTGGAGGGACCTGAAATCCAAGACCTGGGATGAAGAGGAAAGGGTGAGGGGGGGCTACATTCCAATGGCTCCCCGGGGGGGTCAGCCAGAGGCCTGGATTCCCCCACCCTCTCCTCAAGTGCCTCAGAGTTGGGGGGGGTGATCGGGCACATGAGATGCTGCCATCTTTACCCCACGCCCCGTGGAACCAGGGGTGGGGCTGCAGGAGAGTAAAGTGGGCATCTCTCCTAACCCTTCCAGCCACTCTGAAGTGTGGGGAAGGGGAGCCACCACTTCTGTTTCAGAAGGAGGCTCAGAGAGGGCAAGTTGCTAGCCCCAAATTTTTCAGGACAGCAAGGACTAGAACCCAGAATGCTGGGCTGCCCACGGTCAGGGCTGCTGCTGTTGTACTGCAGTGCCCCGCTGGGTGGAGGGAGTGAGATTCAGTAGGTGAAGCAGAAGAGAGAATCATGGATTCCCTCCCACACGGGAACACCATAAATCCCCCACCCTTACCCCTGCCCCCAGATCCCTCCCCATAACCTCTCTGGGTACCTGATTTCCTGGTCTGTGCACTGCAGCCTGGGAAAAGGCCGGGCATCCTATGTATCCCTCTTAACAAAGGGTCCTTATTATCCTCCCAACTGGACCAGGGCTGAGACTGAGGGTTCAGCCTCAAGAACTCTCTTTGGCCGGGGCAGGGGACGTGGCACCACCATTTCTTCCTTCCTCCCTCCAAGTCCCCCATCAATCCCTCAGGCCATTCCTAGAATCTCCAGTATTATTATTTCTAAATCGGTACAAAACTGACAGTGATCAGCTCCGGTGACGAGAGGTAGAAACCCGGCCAGGCAGCCGGGAAAAATGGGGTGGGTGAGTTAGGGCATAGGGACAACCTGGTGTTAGGACAAGGGGTCAGATCCTGAGGGCCTCCACCTTTGGGTGGGGATGCATGCCTAGCTCCCCCAGGCACAAGAAGCTCCCTTATTCTTTTCTCTACTCTGCCCCTACACAGACTGATCAAGACAACCTGAGACCTGATGGAGGCAGAGTCTTAGGCAGTTGGACTAAGGTGGCACTGGGACACAGAATTACCATTGGCATAACCTGACCCCCTCCTGGGCACCACCTTGCCCACCACCACCGGTCCCCCACAACTCAACCTCCCACAATACAGCAGACCATCCCAGTGCAGGAGGTAACAGAGAAGTAGGACCCAGCATCATGGAGAGAAAACTATCCTTTGGGGGAATTTCCTCTCCACACTGTCAAACAAAACAAAAGGAATTTTAGCCCGGGGGCCATCTGGCTTTGGGGTCAGGAAGGGTGAGGGGCACCCGGCAGGGACCATTGAGTTAAGGCTGGAAAGTAGGTGGTTGCGTCTCTGGGGGCTGCTGGGCAGGGAGGTCTCCCTGGATGAGGAAGAGCTCTGCCTTCTCTCCCTGACGGCTGCGGAACCTCAGCCCTCGGACCCCTTGGCTTTGGTCCTTGGGCCACTTGCCTCTCTGCCCTGTGCCGGTGGCGCTGCCGGTGAGAAGGCATCGCAAAGCTGCCAGGACCTGCGACAAGGGGATGGACGAAATGAGAGCCCTGTGAGCGGAGCTGGGGGACAGGGAGGGACACTGAAGGGAAGACAGGACAAATGAGGACGGACAGATACTTGAGTGGACAGACATTGCAAAAGGGGACACGTGACAAAGACAGACACACTATAGGGAAGATGAGCAGGGGCCCGGCCAAGACAGCACCTCCTCATCCCACCCTCCATTTCACACGCTCAGCCCTCAGATTGTGGTGCCCCCTGGGGCCGGGCACTACACTACAGCACTGAAGGTGGCTGTCCCAGGGAGACCCAGGTGGGAGGGGAGGACTGGGGAGTGGCGGGGAGGCTCCCTCTCGCCCTCTGATTCTCGTGGGGGAGGTGTGTGGCTGCAGGGGTGCTTCAGGCCGGGAGCCCAGAGTTCTCCTCCAGGGATTCCCCGCTCTAGCCCAAGTGTCCCGAGGGAGGCTGGCCCCGCCCTGCCCTGTCTTCCGCTGGGACAGTGCTGCTGCAGGGCGCACGCAGCGTCACATGATGGCGCAGCGGTTGCGGCGCAGCGCGCCCTGGAAGCGCAGGGCGGCGTGCACGTGTTTGCAGCGGGCGCAGCCCACACTCTTGAGCAGCTCGCTGAAGAGCAGCAGGATGTGCCAGTTGTACTTGGCCGAGCACTCCACGTAGCCGCACTTCCAGGTCTTTCGCACCAAGTGCGACACGTTCCAGCGCGGAATCACGCGTCCGCGTTGCAGGTCGCGCTTGTTGCCCACGATGATGATGGGCGTCTCGGAGGTGCCGATCACCCTGAGGGTCGAAACAGAATTCTGAAGACGCTGCCAGTCTCAAAACCACTGGACTTCACGCTAGCGTGTACTCTGATCCAGATGCAGCCCCAGGGGAAGGTTACATCTAAAAGGCACGACTTTGGATGCAAGAAAGTCGATACTATTGTCTAATTTATAGACAAGGAAACTGAGGCTTATATGTCAACTGATCTGAGGCCATGTAAACCCAGCCCCTGCTCTTCACCGTTAGTGTAGCCATGTTAAAAGCAGGGGTCCCAAAATGAGTCAATAGAAGTAGGGTATGTGACCCACACCTGTAATTACAGCACTAGGGAGGCCTGAGGCAGGGGGATTTTGAGTTCAAAACCAGCCTGGCTACATAGTTGGAAAGAAAGAGAAAGGGGTAGGGGGACGCGTGGGAACCAGAAAAGGCATACATTTCCCTGTGACCCGTGTTTCCCCCCTTGCCCGTGTTTCCCCCCTTGCCCCTGTCCCCCTTTTTGGAGACAGGCCACCATTAGGGCACCCACGGAGACAATAGACCGTCACAGCTCCTCACCTCGTCTCCAGGATCTGCTGACGGATAGTTTTGACGTACTCAAAGCTGTCAAAGCAGCAGATGTCATAGACCAGGATGTAGGCGTGGACGCTCCGGAGTCCCCTGCAGCAGGCATCTGCCCACTCCTGCAACATCCCCGGCCAGTACTCCGGTCAGAGCAGCCACGAGGCCTCCCAGCCCCCAGCCACCCTGTCAAACAGTGTTCTCACCTACTACCACACCGGAGCTTCCTATCAGAGCTGTAACTTCCCCTCCCCAGTCAGGAGAGAGCAAGTCACAGGCTGACTGACTTTCTGGCCCACCACACTATCTTCTGAGGATCTGGAGATTAACTCTGTCTAATTCATCCATCCATCCAGTCCTTTGTCCAACGCGCATTTATGAATCCGCCTAAGAGCACAACCCTGACCGAGTGGTTCTACCTACTGTAATATCTTCCAAGGCTTAGATGAAGCCCCCACCCAGGACAGCCCCGATTTGCCACCCTTCCTGAAAGCAGAGGACTGTGCCCAGCCTCTCCTGTGTCTGAGGTCATGGATTATACCCTAGTTACAGCTATCCTATTTCTGTTTCCTCGCAACTGCAGTGAGCACCCAGGAGGGCCAGGGCCCTGTTATTGTTTTTTCATTTTGTACACTCCCTCCTTTTGTCCCTTGTTAAGTGGGGTTTTAGCTTCTGAACCACAGTAATCATACTGGTGAGCTCTCTCCATGGTGCTGAACTCCACAGCACCCGCAACCAGGAGCAAGGTAAATCCTATCCCTGACTTAACAGTCCTTGGGTTGCAGCCTGAATGCAAACCAGGAAAAAAAAAATGAGACTGGAAGCATAAGGGGGCGGAGGAGACACAGAACAGAAGCCTAAGGAGTTCCACAAAGATGGGATTGCTTTTGTTTTGCTTTAAGGACTAAGTCTTCCTATGTAACCCGAGCTGGCCCTGAACTCCTGGTCCTCCTGCCTCTGCCTCTCAGCTGTTGGGATTACAGGCATGCACCACCATGCCTAGCTTGGCTATTTAAATATTTTTAAAAATACTTCTGTCTGTGAGAGCTTCTCTTGGAGGGACTTCAGCTCAAATTGAATAGGCCCTTGGAAAGACTAAATGTGTTAACGAGAAGGTTCCCTAAGGACTAATTAGATAGTTAATCTGCCAACAGATGTAAGTGCAAAAGGATGTTTGGGAAGACAGTGTGCAGAAAGGAGGTTCCCAAAGCTTTGGGAAAGAGGCCTTGTGGTCCTCATGAGGGCCCACGGAAAAGAAGGAGAGGAAAGGGGCGCAGTGCAGTCGTAGGGTAGAGCCTGGCACGTATGGGATCCTGAGCTCCATCTCCAGCACACACAAAAAGGAAGGCCAGAAGGATGTGGAGGCCCAGCTTCGGGCCCAGCTTGCGTGCAGTCGAGGTAAGGATGTCAGCTGAAGCAGAAGGGGGCAGACTGGTGGCAGCTGTGGAGTGTGGAGCCTGACTGCGGAACGGCGCTTCCAGCTTAAAAGCTCGGGAGATGCTGCGGTGGATTCCCCTGGGGAGATGATGTGGCATCTCTGTGCTGAGGTTTTAATTCTTGGTGCAGAGGCAGGATGCAGAGGACATATCTAAGAATGTAGGAAGCCATAAATCTGCTTTCTCCCAGACCAGGAAACCTTGGATTTGGTGGGACACCATTCCCCGGGGGAGGGGGGTGTCAGGGGCCTGCTGGCCTATACAAACAACTCTGTCTCCCACCCCACGTGAGGAATGGAGACCCCTGGGAAGAAGCTGCCAGACTGAGGGTGCAGCCCCACTCCTCCTCAAGGGGACCCCAGGGTGCCTCCCACTCACTCCTCTCAGGAGGCTTCTAAAAGGGAGCGACAGAAAGCTCCAGATTGGCTGGGCTGTCCCTCCACTCCTTGACTGAAAGGAGGGATGGAGAAAGCTCAGCTTTCCAGCCAGTGTGCTCCATGGAGGGCTCTCATTTGTTTCCCCAGAGGTCATCTGTGGGCTGGATTGAGTCAAAGGATGGACTGAACACACAGTAAAGAACGTACTTATCACACACAAGGCCCTGGGCTTGGCCCCTAACTGACACAGACAGAGACAGAGGCGGAGAAATGGGAATTGGGTCTAAGTCCAGGGCTATAGTTTAGGGGCTTAGTCACCTGCCTTAGCCATGTGTTTTCAGGCATCTCCTTCGGCAGGCTGCCCATGCTCTCTAACTTCAGCTTCCTGCTCTGAAGGAGGAGAAGGACTGTGGAAGGTAACAGGCTCAGACTCTAGGAAGTATTATTTTATTTTATTCCTAGAAAGCAGCCATCAAAATTCTTAAGGTTGATATTTGATTGTAGAGCTTTCAAAGTCCCTTCTTAAAATTTCTGTACTCAGAGTCCCTAACTGTGCTCCAGCAGTGGAATCTTTGAGATTTTAGCATTTAATATAAGAGTCAATCAAGAAGAAAAGGGTCACCAGGTGTGGTGATGTGCACCTTTAATCCCAAGGTTGGAAAGCAGAGGCAGATGGATCTCTGTGAGTTGGAGGTCAGCCTGGTCTATATAGTGAGTTCCAGGATATCCAGGGTTATGTATGTAGGGAGACCCTGTCTCAAAAACAGAAGGAAGAGGAAGAAGAAAAGGAAGAGAAGGAGGAGGAGAATCACACATGCATGGTTCTGCATGCCTTTAATCCTAGCACTTGGGACATAGAGGCTGGAGGTTTAGGAGTTCAAGGTCATCCTTGGCTATAGAAAAAGTTCTGGGTCAGCTTAAACTACACGAGACCCTGCCTCAAAAACAAAAGCTAAACCCCCAATAATAAGAACCCCAAACAGGCAAATGATATTAGTAGTTCTCAGAAAGAAACCAAAACAAACCAGAAACATAAAAGTCTTAACTATATAGAAAATGCATGACCTTCACTACGCAAAGATAGACCACACCGAAAATATCCTCTCTCATCTTCTAGACCAGTGGTTCTTAACCTTCCTAATGCTGCGACCCCTTAATACAGTTCCTCATGCTGTGGTGACCCCAACCATAAAATTATTTTGTTCCTACTTCATAACTGTAATTTTGCTACTGTTATGAATCATAATGTAAGTATCTGTTATTTCAGATCGCTGATATAGTATCCCCCAAAGGGGTCACAACCCATAGGTTGAGAACCATTGTTCTAGAGTGTCAAAAATCCCAGCCTTTCATAGGATACATATAGAACTTTTAGAGAAAGGACTTTGGAGACACTTTCTAAATTCCATATCTATTTATCTTTTGAATTGGCAACACCATTTCCAGTAACCGCTCCTGCAAATATAGTGACCTACGTGCAAACTGACTTATACATAGGCTACTTATTTATTTTGGCATTGATCCAAATGGTCTAGAGAGTGAGGATGTCCTTCAGACAGAGACAGGAAATATTAGCTCCAGTTACAATGTTAGGTGCGGTGTCGCGGACCTTTAATCCCAAGATCAGAAGGCAGAGACAGATGGATCTCTTTGAGCCTGGTCTACATAATGAGTTCCAGGACAGCCAGGGCTACATAGAAAGACCATGCCCCAAGAACAAATCAAAACAACAACAAACCCACAAATACAAAAACAAAACAAACAAAAACCAAAATGTTAAATTAAAGAAGCAAGGGCCAGGTTTGGAGATGCATGCCTGTAATCCCAGTTACTCTGAGGACTATGCAGGAGGATTTCAAATTCAAGGCCAGCCTGGGCAACATAGCCATATCCTGTCTCTTAATGAAAACAACAGCGAGAAGACGATAGAAGTCTGGGCATGGAGCTCAGCGGCAGAGTGCTAACTGACCATGTGGGAGACTGAGTTCTATCCTAAGCTTCAAACAACAGCCACAGCCCAAAACGAGACACCGGACATAGTGGGGTTGATTTTTATGGAAAAGGGGAGACGGAATGAAAATATGGTTTCTTACTTGAGTGTCTATGAACCATCAGTGAGAATGTCTAGGGAGAGTTACTACAGGGTGAAGGGGCAGAGGCGGAATACCGACTGTGCAAGGCCACAGTTCAGGCATTTAAACTGCCCCTGACCCGTTCTGAAATTAGTAAAAACAAGTACCAACTGAATGTGAAAGATGTACTTGGGCATGAAGCCAGATTTCATCAAAATTCCAAGTGAGAAGCAGAAGGTCCTGGACTGGGATTCACTGCCCTGACCTCTCAGGCACACCGTGGAACAGATTTCTCCTTGGGGTGCTGAGTCAAATATTCACAGCAGGATGGGCCAAGGCCCTCCTGTTGGAGTAGCTGAGACACAGCTGAGCTCCATCAGGCCCCAGCCAGAGACCACTGAATTTGCTGTCACAACTGGCCAGGGCTTGTTCTTGTCTCTATGAAATACCCACAAGCCTCTGCATTCTCTGGCCCGTCTGGGAGCTCTGCTTCCCCTGCAGCCAACTTCCTCCCAAGCCAGAGGGAGAGAGAGGTATGAAGGCTCTGGTTCTAAAAGCTGGGGAAGGTGCCTGGGGGCGGGGTGGGGGAGGGAGTGCAGGCAATGGGGATGGTTAAATCTAATTCTGCAAGGGGTCGAGAGGCAGTCCTGGGGCTTGGGAATAAGGGTTCCTGAGAGAAAAGGCCTTGGGCAAAGGATCTGACTGGGGTATCCAGAGTCCAGTCATTGAGAACATCCCTTCTCAGGTCTCAGTCTGTCCTGCTGGCCCTTCTACAGATGACAATGAGGGTGTGAGGTCATGGCAGGAGAGCTTGGTTTATGCACAGGCGTTGGGGCTATTTGTTCTTCTTCCACTTCCTCTACTTTGTTGAGACATCACCTTCCGTGACACCATGCATGCTAGACCCTTCCAGCCAGGGCTGTGTTACCTATCTCACCACCTTCAATCACAACCTTCATTACATCGAACAATAACTGTTAGTCCTTTCTCACCAGACTATGAGTTCCTTGAAAGTAAACTCCACATTCTGATTTTGCTGACTATTCAGTCTTGGTGCCCAAGGCAGGGCTTGGCACACATTAAACAATCATCAAACATCTTTGAAATTCACTAGCACACAAACGAGCAGCTTCTTGGGATGGCTTTAAGGAGGGAGGCCCAGGGTGTAGTGTAGAGTTCCTGGCAGTGGGGCCAGAGCTGGAGAGGTAGAGAGGGTTGGAGTCTCCTCTCCCCTGTTGCCTGACTGCCTACATGGGCAGCTTACCTGCAGTGTGTTGACAGGGAAGGCGCTGATGGGTGGAAAGTCCAGGATCTGGAGGTCGTGCACATGGCCGTTCATGACCACAGCAGGCAGGTAGAGGCGGCGGGCGGTGGTGGGCACACAGACCTCGCTGAACTCGTTGTATAAGAATTGGCGCACGATGGCACTCTTGCCCACACCTCGCGCCCCGAGCACGGCCACCCGGTAGGTGGAGACCATGCCTCCCGCCCCACTCCGCCACCGCGTCCTTGCCTGGGGCTCCTCCGGGCTGCATATTCCAGGGGCTGGGGGCTCAGCCACCGTCAGGACCAACCATTGCTCCCTCTGCTTGCCTCTGGCCCTCTTCGGCCACCACCTAGACTGGGGGAACAAGAGGTGGGCTCAGTGCTCTGGGTCATTATCCCCGGACCTGTGCTGTTATTTTTCACCTCTGCATCTTTGCCACTTAGAAGGTCTCTTTTCCAGAACCACTATCTCAATCTATCCCCCGAAGCTTCTTCACCTTCCTTATCCATTCTTCCTGCAACCCCTGCTGTGCATGGTACCCTGATTCCCCTCAACCTACATACTTCAGTGCACAGCAGAGACAGCACTAGACTTGGATTCAAACTCCAGACCCAGCCCCAAACCTGGGATAAATGGCAACTCCTCTCGGTCTCAGTCACATCCTGAAGAACAAGTGCATTTCAGTGGAGGCCCTTTTGGCATCCTCAGGGGAGGAAGCTCTTTTACTGCAGGACTCATTATTTTGGACATCTTCATTTTGTGACTCTCAGGAAATAACTGCCCACAGCAGCCTCCAGTTACCATGATGACCCAAAGTGCCCCTAGCATTTCCCAAAGTTCCACTGAACTAGATGATTGCATTGACTCTGGAGAGCAACACGGTTGAGCACTGGCAGCTAGCCCGCCAACGCAGTTATCCTCGGTCAATACAATACCCCTACGGGAAAAGTATTCCTATTTGCACTTCAGAGAAGAAACTCCGTGTGCCCCAAACCACACAACTAGGAACTGCAGCTACTTTCTACAGGTTGCGGGGCTCAGTGACTCTAAACAGTGACAGACTAAAAGCAGGGTCTGAGTCTTTGACATCCCTTGGAGCTCAGAGAGCCTGGCAGCACACAGCTGCTGCTCAGGAAGGGGTTGGACTTTGAGATGAATTCATTAGTTTTTTGCTTGCTCAGTGCCTGTGACTTTTAGAGCTTGGACAAAACCCCCAGCTTTGATGATTTTTTTAGCTGTAGGTCTGTGGGTGAAACACCTGCTTTGGAGCCATGCTCTACACATATGTAAAGTGGAGCCAACAGCCCCCACTTCCAAGACAACCTAAGTAAATCTCTTAGCTGGAAGGAGACAATCTTCCTCCTGGGTTGAATGATGGCCACAGTTAGTAAATGGGTACAGGGAGGTGGATTTACTAGATCCTGAGGGTGCCATGGTTTTCATCTTCTTTCTCTCTGTCTCTGTGTGTGTGTGTTCTGGTAGATGCATGTTCTTTTCATATATATGAATCTTTTCAATTCATAGCTGAATGTCCCCTAAGCTGTCCTGGTTTAAAGCATTCAATCTATTGGTATGTATGCGTGCATAATGGTAAATAAAAGACAGGGCTTGGAGTGACAGCCATCAAGGTTTGATTCCCAGCTCTGCCATTCACCTAAGTATGACCTTGGCTAAGAAACTTCCTAGGTATGGTGAGACTATTCATGGAAAACCCATGCCTGGCTCAGAGTGGGTATGCAATGAACAGTGACTGCTGGTCATCTAAGGTTTTCCTAGATGCTCAGTTGGACTTCCTGGCAATCTTGGAAGGAGTCACGATTTACTGTTGTGTGGACTCACGTACTTGTAGTGTGTGTGCCTGGGCACCCATGTGCATGTATATGATGCCTTTCATTTTGTTGAAGAGATAAACCACCACCAACAAAACAAGACCCCAGAGCCTCAGGGAAGCTAAGTCTATGACTCTAACCTCCTTTGTGCCTCATGTCCCTTCCCCAACAGGTGCTCTCTGCTGAGTCTGCTCCCAGCTGAGACAGGACTGAACCTCCCACCACAGGATCCCTTCAGGTCCTTAGGCCTTTGGGGCATTCCTGGAGGCTGCCAGCTTGGCAAAGAGACTCAGCTGGGTTAATTACATAACAGCACAAGCAGGTGGGGATGGGGGAGTCCTGGGCAATAAGAGAGGGCAAAGAACAAGGAAACGGAGTCTGGAGTCACTCTGGGTGTGGTGATTTGGAGGTTTCAGGATATACCCCTACCTTCAGATTCTCAAGCCCCAAAACCGACTCTTTCTTAGTAGTAGCAGAAACAAAAACCAGGTACAGTCTGGGAGCCATGGAGCTGGGGCAAGAATAGCCCCCTAGGCATGGACCAGCCTCTGGAACTACCAGGCCTAAGTGTGGCCCCGTCCCCAACTCAAAGGGGACAGATATCTCCTCTTTCTTCCCAGGCACAGATCCTGGGTCTAAGCGTTTTACTAAACCCACATGCCTAGTTATGTGGGGTGAAAGGTCTGTCCCAGGAAGCAGGGCCCAAGCCCCCTGAGCTTCCCCAGGGCCTAAGCCCCCTGAGCTTCCCCAGGGCCTGCATTCTGCAGTGATCTGCAGACAGCTCCCAGCAAGAGACAGGGGTCACACACTCAGGCCACAGTCTCTTTCCAGTCCTGTCCCTAGCCTGGACTTGGGTCTCTACCTCACACTGGGGAGGTCAGGGGCTTCTGAGGATCCTAAAGGCCGGGCCCTACATCCTCACGCAGTGTGTCCCCACCACGTTCGCATAGGGGTGGGGGCACCGGCGGATGCCGGGCTCCCGGTGACCCGATCGGTGGCAGGTGTGGGGGCTGCAGGAACCACGCTGGCTTCCGGCCCCAGCTCCACTCCCGCGGCCGCTTCCTCGCCCCCCCCGCCCGCCCCCGCCTCCGGGCCGCCCCTCACCCCGCGGTCACCCCACTCCTCCTCCTCCCGCTTACCCGGGGCCGTCCCGGCTGCCTGCCCCCTGCCCTGGCCGGCGCGGCCGCGCTCCCCCCGGGCTCCGGCGCTGCCTTGGGCTCCCCCGCCCGGGGGGAGAGTGAGGGGCGCCTCCCGCGGCCCGGGCGAGGCGGGCTGGGGCGCGGGGGGCCGCAGCACTGAGGGTCGCTCAGCTGCTCGCCCTGCGGAGCGCGCCGCCCCACTCGCACCGGCGGGGAGGGAGGCGGGCGCGGGGGGATCCGCTGGGTCCCCGAGCCCGACGGATTCACTCGGGCGCCGCGGGACCAGTTCCCCAGTCCCTAACCTCGACCTTCATCTCCCTCCTGACTCTCCCCCTGGAAAATGTGGCTCGAACCTGGAGGAGTCGGAGGCGGGGACCGAAAAGGCCCTAGAGCCTGTGGCTTCATTGCGATTCCCTGCCCTCACAGCCACCCACCCTGCCCCCAGCTGGGCTCTTGGTCCCCTCCTCCCCGCGGTCTGTCCTTCCGACCCTTACCGGTCTAGTCAGTCAGTGACTGGCAACTGCCCAGCGTGTGTCCTGGATGCTGACATCCAGGTTCTTTTGCTCCTCCACCCCCCGGAGGACGGAGTAGAGGGTGGTCACTCTCGTCTTTCACTGCGGCAGGGAACAGCAGGCCAGGCTAGCGCCAAGCAAAGCTGGGCCCCTGCCAAAGCCTGACCTCCACTCCTCTAAAGCTGCAGTCCCTCTCCTCTGTGAGATCCCAGCACTTGCCAGGCTTGAGGGCGCAGTTTCTCTTGTATTTATTCTCAAGCAATCCTCATCAACATATTTTTGTCAGTAGGTAACATCCCAGTGTGCTAAGAGCTTTGCCTAAATCCTCAAGTTAAATCCCCAGAACATTCTATGAAATAGGCTCTGTTTCCCCCATTTTACAGATGATATCATTGAGGTTGAGAAAAGATGAGTAAGTCCTCGTCCTTAAATGCAAAATGTGGAATACAAAGACTGAGTCACTAGCTAGGCAGCTATGGAAAAGCTCAGCAGAGGGCTCACAGTCCAGTGGGCAAGCCAAAGACAAATAGCTGTGTTCGAAGTCAAGGTGTCTGGGAGGGCAGAGCAGGCCGGCCAGTTCTTTAGAGGGGTCAGCAGAGGCTTGCGCAATTGTAGGGGCTTTAGGAGAAAGTCCAGAGACCTGACAGAACCCCAAAGGCTGGAAGAATGGGGTCAGAAGATGTTGGGAGAGTTTAAGACAAGGTCTCTGGCTACAAGATGCTAGCCTGTTCAGGTGCCTACCGCCAAGCTTGAAGACCTGGGTTTGGTACCTGGGATCCAAAGGAGAGAACTCCCATAAATCCTCTGACTTCATACTGTGACTTGTGTGCCTTCTTGACTGCTTTCTGCCCCCCTGAAAGAGTCTCAGAGACCCTCTTCTAGTTCTTTTCTTGGTGCAGCAAATACCTGACAAAAGTGTTTTCAGGGAGACAGGGTTCATTTTGGCCCGTGGTTTAGGAGGACAGTTATGGTGGCCAGAAGGAGAAGTGGTGGGAATGAGAGGCGGCTGGCACCATGTGGGCAGCCAGGAAGGAAGCAGAGGTGAATGCTAGGTTAAGTGCAATTTCCCCCCTTTGCCTTTTGATTTAGTCCACAGAATGATGCTGCCTACATTCAGGTGGGTTTTCCCCCTTCACTTAAACTTCTCTGGAAACACCCTCACAGGCACACCCAGAGATGTGTTTCCTGGGTGATTTCAAATCCAGTGAAGTTGACAAGGAAAACTATCACTGACCCAAACCACCAGGGCATCACAGCTGGACATTAAATGGGTGGCAAGGAGAAACTGGTCTGTGCCCATCAGCCAAGGGTTTTCCCCATTGTGACTGCATCCCCCTCCGAAGCTCCAACTATCTCACAGACCCTCTTTCCCTTCTCCTGTTGGGCTCTGTGCTTTGGACATTTCTCCAACGGCTGTCTCCATCTCTGCTGGGCAGAAAGTGCAGTGGTCAGAAGCCTGGCTTCCCAGACAGCTCTGTATTTGATTCCAGCCCTGCCCTGTACTGTGTGATGGAGGCAAGAAGCCTGTATTTATGAAACAGATTCTAGTTCTTTTCCCCACTGTTGCAGACAGGGCAGAAATGGGCCAAGGTGTATGATGTCTTTACACGATATGAAGCCCAGTGTGTGGTCTTACCTTTCAGGATGAACGCCACTGGCACAGAGAGAGAGCATTCCCATTTATTCTAGGCTCCTGGAGTTAGGATGCAGGCCGCTCTCTCAGAGCACCACTTTGGGGCTGGGTGAGGATTAGATGTGACTGTTCACAAGGGATTCCAGTAGTCACTGACATCTTCTAAGCTTCATTAAATAAATTATCCAGGACACTCTTTCCTACTGCATCTCAAAAATATTTCATCCCTGTCTTGCCTGAGGATTGAAGCTTTCAATTATTACCCCAGGACATAGGTCCATTTCAGCTTGAAGACTAGAAATAAGAAATCTTGCAAGCCTCTACCCTACAGATTATGGGACTTCATACTAGCCTTCAGTGGTATGTCATTTAAAGCACTGCCTTTATTTAAAGAAGAAACAGTGGTAGTATTTTCCCTGAATTGAAGCTAATTCATTTTGCTCTGCTGAGAGCTGATTTGGCCGTTTACTCTTCTCTGTCACTAGGATTACCTTGTTGGGAAAGCTAAAGGGGTTTGGTCCTTGGATCTGTCTGCCTTTGTGGTTGTGGTTCAGCTGAGGATACCTGGTTGACTGAGGGGAAAGCTCACAAACTCAGGTTCTAGGTGAGCAATTGTGTGTACCCTCTGTAGAATCTGAAGCCAGGGCATGGGAGGAGACAGGCTAGACCCACCATCCCATCAGAGGCCAGCTGCAAGTGTGAACGAAGGAGAGTCAGCTAATACTGATCCTCCATACCAAAGGGCACTCTTAGTTAAGGTGTTAGGGTTCTGCCTGAAGGTGGATCTGATCCTAGAGATGGCAGTGTTGTCCCTAAACAATGCTGCCCAAAGAGCTCTTCAAGTCACTTTTCCAACTAAGAATCAAGGTCTGACCAACCTCCAGCTGAGTCTTTCCCCTGTTGGCAGCATCAGGAATGGCAGGGGAAAAGCTAAACTAGAAACTGAGAAGGCAAGTCCAAAGCCAGCTCAAAACTTTTCAAGAAACGTCCTTGCTGCTAATACCATGTCCGGGGGCTGGCTGGGATTCTAGGATTAGTGTTCAGGAGGTAGAAATGGGTAACAACGGGGGAGGTGTGATCTTTCCCAAGCGCCATACCAGCTATTAAAATAAACAGGCTCTTGCTTCTTAGGAGCTGAGGGTGGCAGGGAAAAATCAGGGTCCAAGCAAGACCGGAAGTACTAATGCAAGCAGTGGGAGGAGGAAGACCCAGACTGGAGAGTCCTCAGCAACAACGTACCTGAGGCCCATCCCAGGGGCAGAGAACAGTGTAGTCTCTGAAAACAGGTTTAGGTTGGGGGTGTGGGAGGGTGGTCAGCTGCTTTGAGCATATGGCCATCCTCAGGACTCAGCAAAGCTGGATACAGTGAGTGGGAGGGGAGAAGCTTTTATGGAGTGAGAGGGAACTGCCACGCAGTCAGATGTGGGGCCACATCGCCCTGAAAAGCAGGTGATGCCAAGTTCAGATGAGCAGGGGAACAGGGTAAGCAGGTATTGTGGGCACCGAGTGCTTTACCATGCTATCACAAGTACTGCTGTAGATGAGCACAGGGGAAACACTAACCTTGGGTATTAAATATTTTTAAGGCAATTTATTGTTGTCTGAGTACATATGGGACACAGGCATGCAAGGGTGTGGGGTTTGTGTGTACTTCTGGGAGTTGGTTCTCTCCTCCCCCGATGTGGGTTCCAGGGATGTGAATCAGATTCTCAGATGCCTTTACCACTGGGCCATCTCACCTTCACCCTGACTCACTCATCCAATATGAAGATACATCATTTCTGAAAGCTCTACAGGTGACTTGCACCTGAGCTGGGTGTGTCTAGGGACTTTGCTTGACCTTATCCCAGACAGAGCCCAAGACTGCTCTTCAGTAGCCTGACCTGAACTTCAACTTAGAGACCCTTTCTTTCTCAGGATTCCCCTAGAGCTTGGAAGTCCAGTAGAGGTCCTCTAGTTGTCAAAGGCAGCTCATTGTCTAGACACCAAAAGCAACTACTTTGAGCAATTAAGTGCTGAAAACTCCAAACCCTGTCTATATTTGTGATATGTTCAAGGACTTGCCCAATGGCTTCTTCAAGCAATACAAAACAGTTCTGGACATCTTGGACTGTCCCATTTGCTTGGGAAACATGCTGGCCCTGGGTTCAAGAGGCTTTTGCACCTGAGTGCTGAAAGACATCCCAGGTAACAGGTGCCACACAGCAGCCCCACTATGTCCCTGCCCTGGCAGATACTGGCAATCCAGGGGAATGGGGGACCACCACTGCCATTCTACCCAGTGTCCAGGAACAGCTGCCAGAGAGACTGGCTTCCCTGCACACACCTTCCTGAAGGGTGGTGACTTGAGACCAGGTGGCTTCCTGAGATAAAGGCTTTTTTCTCAATCCTAATTTCATCTAGCTGAACCCCTGGGAGGGCTAGGGCCATTTAAAAAAAGGGTTACTAATGTCCCTTCTCTGGTCAGCTATGTTTTATCCTGAGGTGTCAGACCTGAGAACATAGTACACACCACAAACTTTACTTTGTGTAAATGAGTTTATTGATGAATACACAAGGAAGTTTTCCCCAAACCCCACCCTCCCCAGAACAAATCCCAACAAGAACAGAAGAATAAGCATTCTTAGGGCAACCTTTACCCTCACACACCTGGCTCCAGTGTCCCAAGCTTCACAACACAGACACATGGACCAGGCTTGGCTGAGAACACTCAGGGACTCTGACCCGGAAGAGCTCCAATGTGTTTGCTTCCCTGCCCTCTTAACTCCAGCTCGCATCAGAGACATACTTAGACCAAGGAGAAGAGGATACAGGGGAACCTGACTCCTGCTCTCCCAATCTGGTCAAGCTTGAGAGGGGCCTGCAGGGAAGCTGTGGCAGGGGCAGCAGACTGTCATCTCTTCATGGGAAGCAGCATCCCTCCCTAGCTCTGCCTGGTGTGGAATGAGAGGTGGCTTCCCCATGGGGTCAGACATCACCGATTGGCTCAGTTAGGCCAGCAGAGCACAGCAGTTCTTACCCAACACAGGTAGAGAGGCCTCAGTTTCAGGGGTGGGCACACCCTGGCATAAAACTGTTCTCTGCTTGCCCGGGCACACACTCTTCTTTTGGGAACTACAGTTTGCTTTAAGATGAGAAAACTGTGTTTGTAGTGTGAACCCCTTACACTACTCATATCCAACTGACTCCATGAATGAGTCTCAACAAGGGAACTTTGTCAACTTGCTTTTCCACCCAACATATCACCAACCTACCTGCCTCCCACATAGCCTTGCAGCATTTCCTATTGCCCGCATGGCGAGGGAGGGCTGTATTTCCTTTCCACCAGCCAGCAAAGATGCTCAAGGCTTATGGAACTTGAGAGAAGCTTTGCAACTGGGAGGAAACAAGATCATTCCAGCCATTCGGTTGAAGGAAGCTGGTTTCTACCTGATTTTCCACAACCGCTCCTCTGGACCAGTGGGTTAGGCTGAGTCCAGCATGAGGATGAGGTCTTTGGGCCCTGGCATGCTTCTGACTTGAGCAGGGAACTCTTAATGGGCCCTGACTACAAGGTGCCAGGCTGTGCCACATCTCTAACAGTGTGAACAGTACTCAGCAGGGTAGTGGGTAGGAGGCATTCTTTGATGAATCATACCAATGTGCTAAGGGAGGGGACTTCACATCCTCAGCCCTTTGAGAGATGACAAGAACTACATGGCCTTCTGGGATGATCTTACTTTGCTTTGGAGCTTGAGTACCATGATGAAGAGCAGATCAGAGAGCTGAGGGACAGTGAGAACTGGCAACCTCTCTACACTCACTGGCTGGCCTCCAGAACTGTGGCTCTAGGAGAGCCTGGCAAATGTTAGCTCCATTTCACTCTTGTTACCTGGATGTGTATTCAGGTAACTGAGATGTCAACTGCCACCTGCCACCGGCAAATGGTGGAGCACCAAACTCAGTATGGAGTATGCAAAGAGCCACAGGCAGGCACAGGAAAATAACAACGAGCCAGCCATACAGGAAAGCTGATGGAGCTTTAGGGAACCAGCCTCAGCTCTGCTACTCAAGAGCCAAGAGGCCTCAGCAATAATCTTCTTTCCTGTTATATTTCTTTGTAGAAAAACAAGGTTGGATAAGCCATTAAAGTCTATTTTGACTCGAGAACCCTGACTTTTGGTGTGAATAGGCCCTGAAGAACAGAGGGCAGAAGGCTAGGGAAGGGCACTGTGGTTCTCACCATCTCTCAGTTCCTTAGTCAGTGTGATCATTGGGAAGCGCAGTGGAAGGGAACAGCCTTCTACCATCTCTCGGCTTTGTACCTACAGGCCCAGGGTCCCTGTACTCAGAAACATCAATGAAGACCACCACTGCCAAGCATGGAGTTATAAGGGAGCTTGAAGGTTTGGCCAAGGCAAGAATCTGGATAGAGGGGAAAAAGAATGCAAACAACCAGGAGCAGTGTTGCCACAGACAAGAGAACCCTCCCCAGAAGGGGCTGGGGCCGTACTTGTGTCTCCTCTAAGACTGATGACCCTCCCTACTCATTGTTCTACCTCAATTTCTCATCTGTACAAAAATAGAAAACAATAAGGTGCAGTTTATGTTTCAGTGACACTTTTCCTTGCTTTAATTAACTTGTTGCCTTTTTCTGCTTGTGAAATGAGCTTTTGATTATAAAATATCAAACTACACTCAAAAGAGGGTGTAGAAAAGGCTAGCCATTGGCACAGCACGGAGAAGCTCACAGGGAAGGGCTGAGAGCAGCAGCAGGCGGCAGAAGTGGGGAATGATGGAAGCAGTGGTTACACACCTTACGGGAAGCTAACCTATCCAATGGGGTGAATGCTAATGTCAGCACAGGGCGACTGGTCACTACCGGGGTGGGTGGCGCAGTGTTTGGGTTCAGGCTCTACACAGCAGTACGACTTCTTTCAGTTAAGAGTTCTTGGCTTGCACCGATTACAGGGTGGCTGCAGGGTACAGAACCCATTTATTAGTTTTTCAAAATGCTGTCATAGACCTGGTAGATGTACTGAGAGACTTCAGGGGCTCTACACTTCAGCGACAGCTGTGAAGAGGAGGAGAAAGGAGATTAGCATGGAGATGCAAATAGATCCAAATGCATCCAAACATTCAGATCAAGACCGTTTCTGACATTCCAAGACACTCTACGACTGGAACAGCCAAACAGAGAGCTCACATTAACACAATCCATGGATTTCAAAACTTCAACTTTGTTGGTGTCAAGCTGTGCGCTGTGCATTTCCCTACAGCCCACGTGATCCCAGGGGACCACTGTTCTGAGGCTCTGCCAAAGGTGCAGAGGCCAGTACCGAGGAAACCCCTTAACCTGGTGACAGTCCTTTCAGCTGCTGATCTCAGTTCCAATTTCAGGAGGACAGTGTCATGTTAAGTAAAGGTCCATGGTATTGGTCCTTTCTGTACCACTGAGGAAAGTCTAACCACTAATGGGGAAAACCCAGGACACAAAAGACACTTAGCATAACTGGACAGCAGCTCATGTCAGCTGCTTTGAGGCATTTTCTCACTCGTCAGACAGAGGAATCAGGCATTTCTGCTAACACTTTATTCCTCTACCACCATCGCTTCTTTTAGTTCAACAATTATCAAATTAAACATCAACATAAGAAGATTCTCATGTTAAAGGGCAAAAATTAAGCCCAAATTTGGACTCTTTAATTGTATTAAGGTTAAGCAAAATATATTATCAATAACAAAGCATGCAAAATATATTCTATACATAGAACATTATATATATGTAAGTTATCCTCCGCAGTGTATAGCTATGAGATTTTTACATTATTTTACCTCTTTGCTCTCTTTGTAGAGACCCTGGATGAATTTACCATAATACCCAAGATGAAAATACTTTAGGAAAAAAAAAGGTAAAAAAAGATTCTGGTCGACTCTTAATTTCCTGAAACACCAACATTCTAAAAACTTAAAGTTAGCTAGGTGGTAGCTCATGACTGCATGCCAGCACTTAAGAGGCTGAGGTGGGAGGATTGCTGTGAGTGTGAGACCAGCCTGGGCTACAGAGTGAGACACCATCTCATAAAAAGCAACACAGAGTTGGGGAGATGGCTCAGTAGGTGAAGTGGTTGCTGTACAAGCATGAGCTCGTGATCCCTAGCACCCATGTAAAAAGCTGGGCACAGTGATGGACACCTGATTCCAGCATGGGGGGGAAGGTGGAAAGAGCAGGATGCCTGTGGCATGGTGGCCAGCCAGTCTAGCTCAAGTGGTGAGATCAGAGAGAAACAAGGTCTCTAAAAATAAGGTAGAAAAGAGTGAAGACACTGTCTTCAACCTTTGGCTACCGAATGCACACACATGAACACATGCACACACACACAACGTGCAGACATACACATAAAATAAAAAGGAGATACTTTATTTAAAGCTATTAAAAAACATTTGTATGTGTGCACCTACGTTTGGAGGTCAAGGGGCACCTTGTGGGGAGTTGGCTTACTCTTCCACATGTGGGTCCCAGGGATTGAGACCCAGTTAGGACTGGACTAACAGGACCACATGTGTGGCCCCAAAAAGCTATCTCACTGGTCTTTTATAGTCTCTAGGACATTTGCAAAACTGCTATTCTATTATTAGTCACGAAGAGAATTCTGATAAATATAACCAGAACAAAACAAAACAACCCAAAACAACATATCTATGTGTAAACATAGATATGGTACAAGCTTTAGATACACCCATCCCACTTTTTTAGCATTTATCTGAGAATCTTGCTAGACAAGGTCTCACTATATTGTCCTGAGTGGAACGCTCTATGTAAATCAGGCTGACCTCAAACTCAGAGATCTGCCTGCCTCTGCCTCCTAAGTGCTGTAAAGGATTAGAGGTGTGTGCCTCTTTTTTATTTTTTAATTTGTACTTTAGTGTACTAAATTACAGGTTTTATTATTATTATTATTATTTAAAATTGGGTATAAGATTTACTACTGAACATGACTGGTGAGGTGGGGATGGGTTTAATACATCTTTAAGAGTATCTTCAAGAGTGCAGGGCTTGCTACTTATCCAGGGGACCACATAGGAATGATCCTGACTTTAGTCACAGAGGATAAGCTGTTTCTCAGCTACCAGGACTTCAAATTCATGCACATTAAATGTGGTGAAGTCCCAGTCTCAGAGATGTGGATCTATTGGAAGTCAGGAAACCTGAACACTGACCTGCACAGGGCTTTGATCTTATTCTGCAGCTTAGTGCATATGGCTAGTGTGAACTCTGGTCACTGTACCTGGAGATGTCTCAAGGTACCCTCCCTATACTCGTCTGGAGCCTGTCAGCCCCAGCACAGGATAACAGCTTGTTGACGTGGAAAATACTAAGGGTGGAGATTTGAATATGAATATTATCTTTACCAATCCTTACCATATATTTGTTGGCACAAACACAAGTGCTTCTAGAGCTTCAAATTACAGTTACTCATATCTGCCAGACCCCATGTTGTCATGGGGAGGAGTTCACTCACTTTTGCTCTTGGCATCAGGGATCCTTTGGCAGAAGCGAGGCTTTGGGCAAGTAAGGCTTCATTGTGGTGGTCTGAATGAAAATGGCCCCTACAGGCCCAAAGAGAGTGGCACTATTAGGAGGTGCGGCCTGGGAGGAAGTGTGTCACTGGGAATGGGCTTTGCCATTTCAAATGCTCAAATCAGTCAGTCTCTCCCTCTCTCTCTCAATCCCTACTACTTATGGATCTGGATGTACAACCCTTGGCTACTTCTCCAACACCATGTCTGCTTGTGTGTCGCCATGCTTCCTGCCATGACGATAATGTACTCCACCTCTGAACTGTGAGCTAGCCACAATTGATGTTCTCCTTTATAAGAGCTGCCATGGTCATAACATCCATTCACAGTAACAGAAACCCTAAGACAACTGTCATCAAACCATTAACACTGGGTAGAGTGACATCAGGATCTTTGGTAGCTTGGTAGAGGAAAAGACTAGGCCGTAAGATTTGTTTCTTCTGGGATATTTTTTTCCTTCTTTTGTGTATTCTTCTGCTTTAGGGATAATCTGTTACTTTTCCTTTAGGATTATCTCAGTGTGGCATGGGAGTGCATACATGGGTTAACCTGACCATGAGCTCTGCAGGAGAGTGATTTATCTTTGTTCAACTGGAAATGCCAGATGATCACACAGTTCACATCTACACCTGTACCTACTCTGCATTTTTTAGAATGTGCAGCAAAATTTTAGCAATATTTTAAGCTGCCAGCCCCAAGTCCGGCATACTCTGGTTTAGGTATACCTACAAACTCCACCACTACAATATGGAATGGAATGTCTTCTGTAAAGTGTTACCATGAGGTACTTGGTAACTTTTGAGGGGCTGCAAACTCCCAGGTGTTCTTAAAGTGCAAGTGAAGAAAGACTTGAACCCTTGATTCCCATGCTTGTGTTTTCTGGGTCAAGTGAAAAGAGATCATTTAAGATCTCTTCAGCTATAACATTTCCTATAACTGTCTCCCCCCTCCCCTCTCTCCTGTCCTGGAACTTGCACTGTAGACCAGGCTGGCCTCGAACTCACAGAGATTCGCCTGCCTCTGCCTCCCGAGTGTTGGGATTAAATACATACACCATCATGCCTGGCTTACACATATCTCAAATTTTCAAAGAATACAGAGGAGAAAATATCTTTCACTTCATGATTTAAGAATCCATGGTTGATGCATACAGTCGGCTAACATATGATCACACAAAAAGCAAACCACTGGTACACATTAGAAACTAGTAAAAGGATATTATGGAACGTGCAAAAAATAACCTTATAGATTATATAAGGGGCTGGAAAAAAGGTTGAGTGTAAGTAATAAGACCAGAGATTGGATTCTCAACCACATACATGGTGAGTGGGCATGCTTAACTGTCTACAATATCAGTAGTTAGCTGGATTGGTTGCATTGATAAGCTCTGGGTTCAACTGAGACCCTGTCTAAACGAATAAGGTGGAGAGTGACAGAGGAAGACTCCCAATGTCAGACTCAGGCTTCCACACATATATAAAACACATATATGTGGTGGTTTGAATAGTAATAGCCTCCCTAAGCTCATATACTTGAATGTTTGGTCATTAGGGAATGGCACTACTTGACAGGGATTAGAAGGTATGGCCTTGTTAGAGTAGGTGTGGCCTTGTTGGAGGAAGGATGTGACGAGGGTTGGGCTTTGGGGTTTCAAATGTTCAAGTGTCTCTCTTTTTTCTGCTGTGTGGCAATTTGGATATAGAACTCTCAGCTCCTTCTCCAGCACTATGCTTGCCTTTGGATCGCCATGTTTGCCACCATGAAAACAATGGACTAATAAACTTCTGAACTATAAGCTAACCCAAATAAATGTTTTCCTTTATAAGAGTTGCCATGGTCATGGTATCTCTTCACAGCAATAGAACACCGACTAAGACACATGTGCATTGACACACATGAACATACATGCACACACCACACAGAGAGACACATATAAAAGAGAGGCTATGTGATATATGATTTACTTTCTATAATATTTCCAAAATGACACAATCATTGTAGGAGAACCAATGAGTGTTTGCCAGGGCTAGGGTAACATTCCAGCACCTAGGAAGCAGAGGCAGGTGAATCTCTGAGTTTGAGGCCAGCCTGGTTTATATAGTGAATTCCAGGCCAGTTAGGGCTACAAAGTGAAACTTTGTCTCGAAAATAAATAACACTCCCAACAACAAGAAAACACACAAAAGACTCCTCCACACAGAAAAAAAATCACTCTTTTCTGCCCCAAAAGAGTATGTAATGTACTTTTTTGTTACTTTCTAGTTTTGAAAGTATACTATGTGTAAAACATTATCAATATAAAAAACTGGGTAAAAATAAAAAGCTCCATTAAAAACCATGTGAGTTCTCAATTATTTCAAAATAAAGTATGTTTTAAAGTGTTAACTATATCTAAGAGAGTGAACAGCCTTTCTCAAACAATGTGCTTTAGGAACCGTCAACAAACACCTGAACCTTAAATATTACTGTCTATTTTTTTTTTTAAATTATGTGATCTTGAACAAATCTTTTTTCCCCCACTTCTGGTACCAGGGGTTGAATCTAGGTCCTATCCTAGCCGACAGGTGATCTACCACTGAGTGATATCCCCCAGCCCTATTTTTACTTTTTTCTTTGAGATAGTTTCTGAGTCGCCCAGTTTGACCTTGAATTTATGATCTTCCTGCCTGAGTCTCTCACACAGCGGGGATCACGGTCTGTGTTACTGGGGTCTAGTCTCACTGATTATTCTTAAATATGTATTGGTGTGTGCATGTGCCACAGTACTTGTGGTGGTTAGAGGACAATTGGTGGGGGCCAGTTTTCTCCTTTCACCGTGCAGGTCTGGGAACTGAACAGGTTACAGGCTCGGTGACAAGTGGCTTTACCTACCCAGTCACCTCACTGCCCCTCTCTCATCATTCTTGACCAGGATCTCTCTGTCTACAACCTGGGACTAAAATGCTTCTTTAACTTAGTCAAGATGGAACAATGTATACACTACTAATGGTGAGTTAAAAAGGCACATGTGCACAGACTGAGCAAATGTCTAGAAAAGTAAATGGAGGAATTTTACAAGATCTGAATTGTACAGCAAGACCTTGTCCTGGAAGAGTACAGAGGGTTTTCTTGTCCTGGGCACTGAAGGTAAATGACAGGGTAGATTACCACTCTCTGACAAAAGTAAGAGATGAGCCTGGCTTGTTGGCCTTCAATCCCACAACTCCCTTTAACTTCAGTATTTGGGAGGCAGAGACAGGAGGATTTTTGTTAGTTTGAGGTCAGCTTGGTCTATATAATGTATTCTAGGATGGCTAGGGTTATATTATGGGCCCCTGTCCCAGAAAAACCTAAAACAAATAACAAAGCAAAACAAAAAAGATAAGAGATGGTGGCAGGAGCGGGAGGAGTTCCCCCTCCTGGGGACGCTCACAGGCGCAGACTGTGAGAGCCCGAGTTGACAGGGCTCAGCAGCAGACACACACATGGCATTCCAGCTTACACAGGGGAACACCAAGAATTTCTGTTTGGGGTGGTCCTACTCCTTTGATGTACGCTAGGATAAACAAGAGCTGTTAAAATTAAGGAACGGTGTGGGAGGAGTAACAGGTTCCCTGAGTCTGACTTTTCACCTTCCTCAGAGCTAGTCAACTTTGAATCTTCTTCCCATCACATCTTTCAAAGCAGCCTAACATGAGAATGAGACATTCCCCCATCTCAAGGTTTGTCAGAAACCTTCCCAATGCAGATCACAGCAGCCCTTGGACCAGTCTTTGCTATTTAGCAAAGCAATGGTTTCTGCTGTACGAAGCCATCCCAGAACTTCTGCTTCAGTTCAGTGGGATGCTGGAGGAGGCTCCTCGAGGTTCAAAGGGGAAACCTGCAGGCTGGAGACTTCCCTCCAGGCTAAAGAAACAATGGTTAGGAATGGTTAATTAGTGACTTGTTCAAATCATGACTTTGAGGTAGTAGCTGTGTCTAAGTCTAGACACCCTTAAGGCCAAGAACTCCAAAAGTAGGAAAGGTCCAGTTTAAAGCCAGGTAGAAATTATTTTTGGGGTATATTTTAAATTATGTGTGTGTCCATGTGCAAAAGCCAGAGAAGTGTGTTGGGCATCCTGTTCTATCTTTTCCATCACAAGTCTCTCACTGAACCTCTGGGGCTCACCACTGTGTGTGTGTGTGTGTGTGTGTGTGTGTGTGTGTGTGTGTGTGTGTGTGAAAGAGAGAGGGAGGGAGGGAGAGAGAGAGAGAAAGAGAGAGAGAGAGAGAGAGAGAGAGAGAGAGAAGGAGGGAGGGAGAGAATGAGGCTGGCTGGTTAGCAAGTTCCAATGATCCTCCTGCTCCCCCTCGTGCAATGCTGGGTTTTACAGCATGTGTGGTTATGCCCAGCTTTTATGTGGGCACTGAGGATCTGAACCCAGGTCCTCATGTTTACACAGCAAGCACCCTTACCCAATGAGCCATCTCTTGGCTCTAGAAACATTTTTTTTTTTTTTTTGAGACAGGGTCTCACTATGAAGCTCTGGCTGGCCTCAAACTCACAACAATCCGCCTGCCTCTGACTACCAAATGATGGGATTAAAGGTGTATACCATAATGCCCAGCTAGAAACACTCCTCTTGACAGCTTATTATAGCACCAACTTGATGAAGAAGAGGAAGCATCGCTATGTGTCAGGGAAGTGATGGGTTTGCAGAACTCCTTGCTCTCAGAGGCAAATGATCTACCCAAGTACCAAGCGTTTTGAATGGCAGAAGACTACAGTGAGGAGAGACGGTCTTTCATGAAGGCAACTAGGGACTCCTTTACTGAATGCTTCTTTTGGGTGTCTCGGGTCAGAGGTACTTCCTCCAGGTCTCTGTAGGGCACTAAGGAAGAAATGTATGGGTTCTTACTGTCTTACTCTAATCTATCTCACCCATTCTGGGAAAGGCCTTACCGTATAATTGGGGTTTCCTGGCTGGATCCGTAGCTCGGCCAAAATCCAAATGCCATTAGTGAGCTTCAGGGATTGGTACAGCATGTCTTGCCCTTCCACATTCCTCTTGGCAATAGTGTAAACATTGTTGTTTTGCAGCTTGCTGGAAACTGTGTCTAGAAGAAGAGATCCAAAACTTACTCAGTGAAAATCTCAGACAGATGTATTCCCTTCTCTGACATTCTTGTGAGCCATCACATACGCTTGAGTTCCCTGATGAACTCTATCACACACACACATTTCAGGGCCTGTCATATTATCAGACAGAAAACAGAATAAGGTGTGTTAACATTGGTTTAGAGTTACCAAAGAAGATTACACAGTAGAAAGACCTCAGATTTACTAAGACCAAACTAAGAACTCATAGTAATGACTTTTCTTCAGGCTGTGACAACATTCCCTGGCCAAAGCAACAGAAGAAAGGAAGGGCCTGTTTAGGCTCACAGTCCATTGTGGTAGGGAGTCACGGCAGCAGAAGCCGAAGGCAGCTGGTGAACGCTGCGCCCTCCTTCAGCAAAACTTATTTTTTTTGAGACAGGGTCTCACTATGAAGCTCTGGCTGGCCTCAAACTCACAACAATCCGCCTGCCTCTGACTACCAAATGATGGGATTAAAGGTGTATACCATAATGCCCATCTAGAAACACTCCTCTTGACAGCTTATTATAGCACCAACTTGATGCTTAACAGGAAGCATCGCTAAGTGTCAGCAAAAGATGAATGAGTGCTCACGTTCTCCTGCTTTCCAGTTTTTATTCAGTCCAGGACTCCACCCCAAGGAATGGTGGCACAGAGTTAAGGTGGATTTTCCCACGTCAATTAACTAATCCAGATAATCCCACACAGGCATGCCCAGAGGCTAACCTAATTTAGTAACTGCTCCTAGGAGTGTCTAGGTGATGCTAGCTGGGTCAAATTGACAGTATCAAGCATCACAGTGGTAGACTGGTACAAGTGTTCAGGGAGAGTAGGAGTCCTCACAGGTACGGCAGTGTGGGTGTTACTGCTCCCCAACCAGCGCATTTACACTGATGGTCAGACACACGCTTCCCTAGTCACTGTTACTTGACTGAGTCACTTAGGCCTCAGTTTCCCAGGGTTAGAAAAGGGCAGAACTGCACAAGCCTTTTCAAGTCAGATTTATTAAACTGGATACTTTACTTTTTTTTTTTTTAAGCAGGCAAATTCTTTAGATGCTAGAGAAAATCATGCTTTCAAAGAAACAAGGAAACAAAGTGCTTTAATAAAGGACAAGAATGCAGTGTCGACCAGCTGCCTCAGGCTCCGCGACCATGACTCCCCACCTGGATGGACTGTGAGCCTGAGTAGACCCTTCCTTTCTTCTGTTGCTTTGCCCAGAGAATGTTGTCACAGCCCTGAGAAGTCATTACTATGAGTACTTAGTCAATCTGAGGCCTTTCTACTGTGTAATCTCCTCTGGTAACCCTAAACCAATGTTAACACACTTTACTCTGCTTTCTGTCTGATAATATGATGGTCTGATAGACACAGAGGAGGACTGAAGCTATGTGAAAATGACTGCTGTTAGGTCCTCAGGTCCCAGGTGCCATGAGGACCATGCCTCTGCACTCAGTAGTTCAGGGCAAGGGTTTGTTCTTGTGACTACAGCATCAAAGAGACCTGATTGTCTAGAATTAAAGGTCATGTGAGATATTGGAGTCAAAGACAGATAAACTTCTAAGAGCAGAGATGATATGCCAGGTGTGGTAGTCCATGCCTTTAATGTCAGCACTCGAAAAAAACCCACCACCACCACAACAACAAAAAAAACCAAACAACACACACACAGAGTGAGAGAGAGAGAGAGAAAGAGAGAGAGAGAGAGAGAATAAAGGCTAAACACAGTTTTTTTGCTAGTTACGTATTATATTAGCTTCAGATGAGACCTCAAATTATTCAGCCTAGTTCAGGAACTAAAAACTCTCTCACAAAAAGGTGTATTCCTGTAGGGTCTCTAGGAAAAGGAAACATGGTGGCCTTCTGCCCCAGTGAAAGCAACCTCATGCTCTCAGCACAGGCAACCTCATGTTTTTAGCATGAGCTTCTCTCAGCATCTGGATAACAGGTACCCGTTACCAGTATTTGTAAATATGTACTCAGATTTTGTATTGACTCAGGTGCTAGAGTGGCTCCAGGGTTAGAGCACCTGCTCGGACGGAAGCAGCTTCTAGAGGCCCTTCTCACTATGATGTCGGGTAGCTTCAGGGATGGCAGCGCTAAGGCCTCATTCATTAAACATTTTATCAGTTATTATTTAACTTTTTGCCTTTTATTTATAAAGTTTTCACTAATATCAAAGAAAAGTAGTAACAACTTAAGAAGTGGCTTTAGGGGCTGGAGAGAAGGCTCAGCAGCGAAGAACACTGGCTGCTCTGCCAGAAGAACTGGATTCATCCCCAGCTCACTGTCTAGCGCAGTGGTTCTCAACCTTCCTAATGTTACAACCCTTTAATACAGTTCCTCATGGTGTGGGGACCCCAACCATAACATTCTCTCTTTCTTTCTCTTTTTAAAGACACAGAGTTTTAATGGTGGAAGTTACAAAATAATTCCACACTAGTTTAGAATTTCATATAATAAAGGGTTATTTATTTAGGGGAGACTTACAGATCACTATCCTAGATAAAAATCCTCTGCACGAATGGGCCGAGAGCCAGAAGCAAGATGGCAAGAGCAGGCTTTACAGCTGCATTTATAGTATAAAAGACCACGCCCAAGTGGGTTGGTATCTTAAAGGCTATTGGCTGAAGGAGCGGAAGAAGCTCCCATAGCAGGGTTTCTTTGTGTAGCCCTGGCTGTCCTAGAACCACCTTTGTAGACAGGGTTGGCCTCTAACTCAGAGATCTGCCTGCCTCTGCCTCTGCCTCCGGAGTGTTGGGATGCATGTGCTACCACCGTCCAACCATTTATTTTGTTGCTAAATCATAATGGTAACTTTGATACTGTTACGAATTTTAATATAAATATCTGATATGCAGAATATATGGTATGCCACCCCTGTGAAAGGGTCATTCAACTCCCAAGGAGTTATGACCCACACGCTGAGAACTGCTGGTCTTCTGGCCTTTGAGGTCACCAGGCATGCATGTGGTGCAGATTTATATGCAGGCAAAATACCCATATCCATAAAAAAGAAAGTGGGGGGGGAAGGGAGGCAGAGGGAGGGATGGGTTTTATCCCAGACAGAAAGCCTATCTCAGGGTAGTTCTATGCAATACAGCTGGAGGAGGGAACCTCAATAAACTCTGCAATCATCTTGTAGTGGGGGAGACAGCTCTTGCTGTCACTCTGGTTCCTACAGTGAAGTGCTCTTGCAACTTAATGGGTTGCTAAGCAACATTTCCAGCTGGAGTTTGGCTAATGCTTTTTGAAAAGACAGTCTTTAATACACAGGGACTTGCTTTAAGTGGCCAAAGCTTTTCCTAACTTTCAAGGTGCTTGCCTACTTTCCAGAAAGGCAGGTGCCTTTGTTGAGCAGTCTTGTTACATAGGCCTACATTTATTTCATCCATGTATCAAGGCCCAGATGCCTGCAGACTTCTTATGTTCTCACCATTTGTGTAACAGATGACAGGGAAGGAACAGGGCTCGGCTCATGCTGAATGGATGCATGTACTGTGACTTTTATCAGAAGGCTGAATGGAAAAAGGGTACTTATGAGCCAACTTTTATAATTCTATCTATTCATTTAAACCATATTATTATTATTAAAGGTGTGTGTTTATTCGTTTTGGGGGTGGGGGTTCATTATATACCCTGGGCTGTGTAAATCAGACTGGCTTCTAGCTTGCAGTGATCTATTCCCGCCTCCCCACTGCTGGGATTACAGATACAAGTCATCACACCCACATATTTTTAAATTTACTTTTTGCAGTGTTAACACACTGAACCCAGAGCCTTGCATATATCAAATAAGGACCTATCACTGAAGTTTTAGGTTTGAACTTGAGGATTTAAGGACTGAAAGATATTTACTCTGCTAAGTGTACCAACTGAGGGAGGCAAATGCTGAACCTCCACCCAGGAGCCTGAGGAGGAAAGGATGTAGTGAGAGCAAACGTTAGGCAGCTTCCAGCCACACTGGAGCAGACTTCTTAAGCTATCACAGTGTCTTGCACACTTGAACTACTGGCAGAAAGATCAGAGTCTGGATGCTGGGAGATGGTGAGAAGGAGGTGTGATTCAATGCCTTCCGTGTCTACAAATAATGCTAGCTCAGGCCAAGGTACTGAGATCTGTCCTAAAGTAGGGTGATGGTCAAATACGATTGTACTTGCTTCAACATGGCATTTCTTCTTGTTCTTTTTCTTCCTTCCACAGACCTGGCTCTGTGGATCTGGGTGTCTGGGGTCTTGAAAGGTGTGGGTGTGGTCTTCCTTCTCTCACCTTTATTCTTTAGCTAACATCACAATTTTGTCAGCAATAAGAGCAAAGAAAGACTATAAAGTGGACGGTGGAAATCTGCACTTGGGCCCCTTTGGGGCACTGATCAGCAAGTTCAAAACTGATCATCTGAAAAGATGTTTCAGAAGAAGACTGCTGAAAATGACTGGGAAAAATCATGTGGGGAAAAAAACTACTGCCAATTAGGAAAGTTTCTGTTTTTGAAATGTCCCAAAGCATAGGAAAACCACAATAAAGCAGAAATCTAACTCATTCTCACTCAGTGGCCATGACTAAAGAAATAGCTTTTTACACAGTGCCAGACAAGTCAAGATATATACCAGGTGTTTGAGCTTTCTTGAGTATAGTAAGCAAACAGGCTTGCAAAAGTGCTTGCTACAAGCACCCTTTATAGATTATGGATTGAAGTGTACCTACCTACTGTGCACTTAAGGTAGTGTTTCAAGATATGTAATAATCACAAATGTAGCTAAAAGGTACGATATGGCTAGGTGGTAGTGACGCACACCTTTAATTCCAGCACTCAGAGGCATGTGGATCTCTGAGTTTGAGGCCAGCCTGATCTACAGGACAGCCAGGGCTACATAGTGAGACAATGAGATCCTGTCTCAAAATTGAAGAAGAAGAAGAAGAAGAAAGAAGAAGAAAGAAGAAGAAAGAAGAAGAAGAAGAAGAAGAAGAAGAAGAAGAAGAAGAAGAAGAAGAAGAAGAAGAAGAAGAAGAAGAAGAAGAAGGAAGAAGAAGAAGAAGGAGGAAGAAGAAGAAGAAGAAGAAGAAGAAGAAGAAGAAGAAGAAGAAGAAGAAGAAGAAGAAGAAGAAGAAGAAGAAGAAGAAGAAGAAGAAGAAGAAAAAGACACCTGTAGAAATGTTTGAATGTTTGCTGTTGGGAAATAGGAGTCTTGTCCGTTGGCGCCTTTTTAACCTAAAATTTTCTAGTATTTACAACAAACAGCAATACCATCAACATCCCCACCCCAGACATCTTTATTAAGGTCTGATTATTAAGACTTGCAGAGGGTCTCTTTCTTCTCTAGAAAGAGATCAGAGAACAAACAGAAAATCTCACTGCTAAGTTGGTGAGTCCTGTAAGGCTGTGACTTCCTGGAGCCCAGAGTGTTCCTTCCATCTGTCAAATGTCTTCGCTAGCACAGAAGGTCTATTTTAAGTGCTGCTGCTATTGTGATTAGGAAGATCAGCTGGAAAGGATGGTATTTTTAGCTCTCAGCTAGACACAGGGTGTTGAATCAGAAGGCACCAAACCTGCATAGGCTCCTGTTAATAGAGTCCTCAAGACTGGGAGGAAATGGAAAGGCCAAGGCATTCTATGCAGCAGCATGGAGACAAGGAAGAGTTAGAAGGGATTAGCTGAACAAAGTGGTCTTGCAAGATAAGCAGTGATTTAGCAAGGGACATGGCCTTGGGCAGCTGGAGAAGACAAATTGGCTGTTTTTCTTTATGTTCCACATGCCCCACTTCCACAATATGTGCCACCAGGAAACTGGTTCAATAGCATTTGGAACACACACGCAGGAGGAACTAGTAGTGTGAGGCCATGGCGGTTTTCAAAACTGAGTCGGCTGTGAGGACTGTGTCAGAGCAAACAGCCTCCCTGAGAAAAAGGCCCCATGCTCCGGTGCAGTATGCATTCTTTTCTTTTTAGTATTTTGGCATGCCAAACTAAAATTCCTGGTTAATCAAATTCCCTGTGCAAATACACGTTCTTTACACCCAGGACCCCTAAAGCCAAAACTGTTTGGCTGTTTCCTACTCTCTATAGGGAAGGAACGGTGGCCTTCCACCAGAGGTCAGCAGCAAGCACCTGGAACCTGTAGCTCTACAAGCAAATGTTAGCGTAACACTGGGTCGGACAGGTGTTTCTAATGTAGGACTTACTTATCAGAGCTCTCAGTGTGTGAACACACAGGCATGCCATATGCTGCATTTTCCAACCTTACTCACTACAGGAAAACTTCTCCACCTTTTATTAAGGGACAGTTGCCACAGGATGGCGGTTAACCCAGAGCTGTGTCTATGGCATGGAGTGCAGAGGCTGATTCTCAAGGGGGCCTGATTCTCTAAGTTTTGCCATCAGCATCATGGACTCTATCTACAGCCGAGGGTTCCCACTTCCTGAGAACAGTTCCTTCTGTGAAGCGCTTCTGCGCTCACCAAATATGGTTCACTGTAACTCACCAGCAAACTTCAGCTGGCAACTTAAAAACCCACAAAACAAAACTGAGTCTCTCCTCACACCCTCTCCAGGGGCACAGATGTGAGGTAAGGAGGTAACCCTTACCACAGCCAAGCTCTCTATCTGAAGTGTCTGTACTCACAGGATGCTGGCTGTCTCATGGCTGAGGCCTCAAGCAGGCCTTTACCCTTCAGAATATCTCAGAGACCCAACTGGACCAGCACATGTGAGAGCCAGCACAGGAAGATGCTGATAACATTTAAATTTCAAAAGCCCTACATACAAAGATCTGTCTGAATACATAAGAAAAATACAACGCAGAGACCCAAAAACCTAAAATTAAAAACGGAAAATTGAAATGACAAGACAGTGAGAGCTTTTTCTTCTTTCTGTACTGCATATTGTCTGTCTCCTTCCTCAAATGCTCTGCTCCAAGCGCAATGGAGAATGGCAGTATGCTGAACACCCACAAGGAGGACCAAAACTGCAGAGGAGGAAGCGAGGGGTCAATGAGGAAGGTGCTGCACAGGAGGGGAAGGAAGGTTGCTACAAAAGCCAGTGTTCAGAACAACAAACATTCCAGTCAAACAAAGCCTTAGGGACACACAGCTGCTGTTGTCTCTCCTCTTGGATTACCTCTTTTTGTATTTTACAATAACAACAAAATTAACTACAAAAGGGTTTAGGGATTAATGGTGATATAAAAGGTTATTATCATTATCTGAAAGTTGACAAAAGGGAGAAAAGTAAAGGTTATCAGCTAGGCTTTAATCAACCATGATACATGCTTTATTTATAAATAGAATTCTAAATACAGGTTCTCAGATCCTTTTCTCCAATGCCAAACACTGATTTGAGAGATGAAAGAGTCTTTCAATTCTGAGGAGGGTGGCTATCCTCAAGTACCACTTTAATTACCTGATGCTGAGGATACTTAAGTAACACGACTGACATTTACTTCTTCTGTTCCTGAAGGACTAGTATGGGCCAATTATATGGTTCGTGTTTTGTTTCTTTCATATTTTTCTACATTTTGCAGTGCTGAGAGCAAACCTAGGATCTTCTGTAAGTTAGGGCTAGTTTCTTTATTTTAAATCTATTGATCTTGTAGCTTGTAAGTAATTTAGTGCTGTACATCATAATACCCCATATTTTGGATTTTTTTTGTTTGTTTGGTTGTTTTTGTGTTTTGAGAGAGAGAAAGACTCACTGTATAGTGCTGGCTGGCCTGGGACTCACTGTGTAGACATCCAGGCTGCCTTTTAACTCCTGAGATCTGCCAGCCTCTGACTCAAGTGCTGGAATTAATCCATGCACCATAATGCCTGGACACATTTGTTTGTTTTTGTGTGTGTGCCTTTAAAAGGAGATGGGCTTATTATGTAGCCAAGACTGGCTTAGAATTTGTAATTCTCTTGCCTCAGCCTCCTGAGTTCTTGGATTACAGGTGTGTGCCACCATGTCTGGACAACATGCCAAGTATTTAAGAGAGATTTGCAAAGTAATGTATGTAACATGAACCCATCAGAATCATGTTAAATGCAGAAAGAAGTGGGGATAGGAAAGAGAAATTTTAAACATTTAATTTGACTAAGATGGAAATGAATCAAGAAGTATTACTTACCAGCATTTAAATGACATTCCTTAATCTGAAACTGAAGTTCATTTTCATTGGGAATATCCTTCCATGTTGCAAGGAAGACCTGACGTTCTGTATGGGAAAGGGGAGAAGAAGGGATATATCAGTATTCTATTCCCTCATGCTTCTACCAGTTTTCCTTTGGCTTGCTAGGTGCAGGCTAGGATTGGAGCAAAGCTTATGATACGCAATGGTGCTATATACTAGGCCCTTACTGACTGAACTAATAGACACTGGCTCCTTGTAGTCCTACTTGGGGAATTTTAGGCACATCTTGTGACCTTTCTTTTTTTCCAGACAGTGTTTCTCTGTGTAGCCCTGGCTGGCCTCAAACTCAGAAATCCACCTATCTCTGCCTCTGAGTGCTGAGATTAGAGAGGTGCACCACCACACCTGGCTGGATGGTAGTTTCTTAAGTAAGGAAAGGGAAACGTCAATAGCTACCTTGGGGTAGGAAAGGAGACTAATGGTTTATTACAAATTACTGAATTCTTATCTAACTATGAACTCAGGGTCAAATAAGTGCTAAATTTACATACTATGTCACTAATTCATAAAAAAAATGACTTTCATTTTGCAAAGGTAGAAACCAAAATAGAGGCCAAACATTTTGCCCACAAACACACAGATAACTGACAAAGACTAAGTTCACAGCCGTCCTCAACCCTCTCACCTGTGTGTGGGGTGGCTGGGTCAGTCAGCTAAGTGGCTCTGGGATTTGGGATGGCAGAGTAAGAACAGCGACTGACAAATGACCAATGATCAATTATTTATTGGGGTTTTAGAATATCCTAACGCATTTTAAAATTTCAAAATGGTCTGTACTTCTAGGGCTATGTTATGCTTGCCATTCAGAAGATGGCCAAAGGTATATTTAGTAGGACAGGAGGACACACTTACCCATTTTGCCATCTTCTACAAAAAGCACATTGAGTGGGATGAGGCAGCTGAAGTAGAAGACATCAATATTGTTTTTAACAGCCACCTGGCAGGAGAACAAAATGGAAAACTGCGGACATCAATAAGGAGCCAGGCAGTAGGAGGAGAACAGGTGTGTGTCTAGAAATCCACTTCCTGTTTCAGAGCAGGCCTCCCAATCACACGCCAGCCCATCGCTACAAAGCACATCGTCCTCGCTCACACCTGTGACCACCTGTACACATCTGTCTTCAGGAGGCCCGTCTATGGTATACCCTCTAGAACAGAGGTTCTCAACCTGTGGGTCCACAACCCCTTTGGGGACTGAACGACCCTTTCACAGGGACTGTATATCAGATATCCTGTATATCAGCTATTTACATTATGACTCATGACAGTAGCAAAATTACAGTTTTGAAGTAGCAATGAAATAATGTTATGGTTGAGGGTCATCACAACACGAGGAACTGCATTAAAGGGCCGCAGCTTTAGGAAGGTTGAGAACCACTGCTCTAGACAAAGAATAATCTTTGCAGTTGTGTCTTTTCAACTTTAAAAAACTAAAGTTCTGAGTGCTTGTGTGTGCACAGGGATACTATGATGAATGTGCAGAGGTCAGAGGGCAACTTCTGGCTATAATATCAAAAACACTATCTGCCTCCTTTGACACAGGTTCTTCCATTGGCCTAGAGTTCACCAATTAGAGCAGGCCAGCCGGCCAGCGAGCCCCAGGGACCCTCCTGTCTCTGCCTTGGCCATGCACCTACTACAACACCTTGAGTTTCTATATAGGTTCTGAAGATGGATTCAGTTCTCTTATTAAACCACTCTCCAGCCCTCATCCCTGGTGACATTTCTAGTCTTTACAACTAACTAAACAAAAGTTCCCTTCTTGTTTTATACATAAGGAAACTAAAGAAAGGAAAAGGGATGACCCAGGACAGGTCATAAAGACTGTACCAGGATTCAAACTCAAACTGTCTGATTTTCAATTCAGTCTTGATTATGTTTTTTCCTCCTCAAAAACTAGAGGCCACAACACCTTGTAACTTTTCCAAGAGATGTGTTTGATAAGACCTATTTCTCAGGTCCTACCATAAAGAAGCATATCGGGCTCAATTGCTGGTAAACCTCATGGTTATAAGAGAAAGCCTTTAAGCAAAAAAGTGGTTTTTACTTTCTTTCTTTCTTTTTTTTTTTTTAACAAGCTTCTGGACTGTGGTCTTACCCTGTGTGCACATGCTGTTTTAAATAAGCTACTGCAGGCACTTTTATTTGGGGCACTCCACTAGTGTGGGCATGGGGGACAGGCTGACTCCTGCCTGCAGCAGGTTCTGGAGCATGTGAGGTGGCAATAGAGAGGAGCTACTCTAAGACACTGCCTCCCACAGCTTGCTGCCACCAGTGACTTCCTCCCTATGTTCCCAGCACTGCAGAACATGTTCCTCTGGGCAAAGTTCTATGATCATTAATGAAGCCTACTTCTTTCTCACTTTGCTCTTAAAAAGTAAAAGAAACTGGATGTGGTAGCTCATGCCTATAATCCCTACACCCAGGAAGTTGATATAGAAGGAACTGCTATGAGTTCAAGCCAGCAATGCTACAAAGACCCTGTCTCAAAAAACCAAAATCAAATAAACAAATAAGTAAAGAAAAAGTACTTATCTAACACCATTATTCTCCCTTTCTTCTTTTCCATATTTTTATGGTGAGGGAGGTCCTTCTGTTTGTGTGTTGCTTTCATTGGTTAAATAAAGAGACTGCCTTGACCTTTTGATAGGGCAGCCCTTAGGTGGGCATAGTAGACAGAACAGAATGCTGGGAAGAAGGGAAGTATGACAGATGCAATGAATCTTGGGCCTGAGATGAACGTAGGTTAGAATCTTCCCGGTAAGCCATGACCCCGTGGTGATACACAGATTACTAGATATGGGTTAAAGCAAAATGTGAGAGTTCGCCAAGAAGAGGCTAGATATAATGGGCCAGACAGTAATTTAATTAATACAATCTCCGTGTGGTTATTTCAGGGTTTAAGCTAGTCAGGTGCCCAGAGCCAGGCAGGATGGAACAAAGGGGCCCCGCGCTCTCCTTACTACATTTTTATGAAAATTTTTTCATAATGTATTTTCCCCCTTCTCCCAACTCCTCCCAATCTCCCTACCCACCCAACTTTGTTCTTTCTCTCTCTTAAAAAAAAAAAACTCAAGTGAGAAACAAAAATGAAACAACAAAAATCCAAGAAACAGAAAAACAAAAATCAAAACAAACAGGCAAAAGACCAATAAGACCAGAAAAAAAAAACCCAAAACAAACAAATAAATAATACCCCCAAACACAAAGCAAAATGAAAGAAAAGCCCACAAAAGTACCAGAGTTCTATGTCTGCTGAGTATTCCTGGGAATGGGCCTGCCCTAGAGTGTGGTTGGTGTATCCAAATGACAGACGCTAAATTGAAGACAATTGATTTCCCTTTGTAGATAACCCCTTGGTCAGGAATGGACTCCAGGTCTATTTCCCCGAGTGCTGGGACCCTATCTGGCTTGACCCTGTGCAGGTCTTGTGCACGCTGCCACCGTCTCTGAGTTCATATGTGCATCAGTCCTGATGTGTCTGGAGAACACTGTTTCCTTGGGTTTATCCATTACCTTTGGATCTTACAATCTTTCTGCCTCCTCTTCCTCATGATCCTTGAGGGAAGGAGGGAAGGGATTTGATGGAGTCATCCCATTTAGGGCTGAGTGCTAAGAAGTCTCTAACTCTCTGCACATTGTCAAGTTGTGGGTCTCTGTGTTAGTTCCCATCTATTGCAAGAAGAAGCTTCTCTGATATGGGTTGACTGAGGCACTGATCTACCCATCCTTCTCTCTTTTCTACCTAAACTACACACCCAAACTTCACCAAAACTGTGGCTATGTGATAGAAGAAACTCCTTTCTGAAACCTGCAGCTCTTACATTTCTTCCCAACTCATCTTTCTGAACTTAAAAGAGCACCGTTGCTTCCTCCTCCATCATTACCAGGGTATGCCTCCTTGATACAGTCTCTCTGATCTCTCAGAATTCCTTCAGTTACTTTCTTGGTAAGCTGTGCTTCTAACCTTAAAATTCCTAAGCATAAAAGTTTCTGACCTATACCACACAGCCTGATTCTCAGAGAGACCAAGCCTGCTGGTTAAAGCAGGGAACAAAATCTCAGAAAAGGGTGTGAAGCACTCTTGGGTGCACTGAAACACCACTTTCAGAGACATAAGCAGCCGTGGGCTTCTGGAAGAGAGCTATGCTCGAATTCACCTGATTCTCAACAGAAGAATTAGAGAAAAGGAACGTCTTTCTTCAAATTATGGCCTCGAGAAGATCTGACAGTGCCTGGTTCTGGAGAGGGCATACAAGTGAGAACTGGGGAGACGGAGTCGGCTGGTCACAGGAGGGCTTCATGAACACTAATGACTATTATTACTATCATCCTTGAATATAAAGCGTCAGATCTCACAATGCGTCAGTTTAAAGATTTATGGGTGTTCACTATATTCCAAGCACTTGCGATAAAACTAAAAATAGAGAAAATACAATGGTTATCTCTGCAGGGGATGGTGATTTTTAACCAAAGGCTTTTCTCGGAAACATCTTGACAGGCTTTTCACAATGGACACTAGGGATCTGTTCTATACGACAGAATGAATATCTCTACCTCTGGAAACAGCATCTAGAAAGAGCACTGACATACAGCAGTGCTTCTGAAGGAGGCTAAGTGAGTTCCTAAACATCTGTCTCGAAAGTGCTATTCCAGTCACAGGCTGACAGCAGTGTGAGGCCATGAGACACTCCTTGAGGTCAGCAGGCTAAGCCATTTGGTTACTGCCTGGATCTCATAAACAGACAAAAGCCAGGAACCCTCTGCCACTCTGTGATATACATTACAGGGTTCTCATCTTCCCCGAAGACTGCCCCAAAACATCTGCTCTAGAATAATTCTGTGAGCAGATCTTCTAATCAAAGGCAGCAAACACTGCTAGCAGAGTCTTGGGAGTTAGAACAATGGGTTTCAAATTCTAACTCTGACACGTGCTTTCTGTGTGACTGAGGGGCAAACAATATCCAGAATAATTTCCTGTCCACAAAAAGACCAGAAGCATTATTCACAGGGCTGTCATAAAGCTCATATTTGTTAAGCACACAGAATGCTGTCTAACTCTCAAGCACATGGTGAATGCATGACAATAGAAAATAACTTTCTGTAGTGATATTTGGTTTGTGTTTTATCAAAAAAGCTTGCCTAAAGATCAGAGTACAGAGCTAAGCCACTAGAGGTTAGGGCAATGGTGGCATACATCTTTAATCCCAGGATTTGGGAGACAAAGGCAGATGGATCTCTGATAGTTCTAGGCCACCCTGGGCTACACAAGACTGAATCTGTCTAAAAGAGAAACAGAACTCACAAAAAGAGGATCCCGGCACTTGGGATCCCATGCCTTAACTCCCAGCACTAGGGAGGTGGAGACAGGAGTGATATGGCTGGGTGGAGAGAGGAGATAGGAACTCAGATGCAGTCTGAGGTTTGGTGGAGACAGTTGCAGTCGGAGCATACGGTCTGAGGACAGGATCGCCCCCTTTGGTCTGAGGATGCAGTAGATGTAAAAGGTCTCTCCAGTGGCTGCTGCTCTGCTTCTCTGATCTCTCAGCTTTCACCCCCTAATATTGGACTCTGGATTTTTATTATTAAGACCAATTAGAGTTTGAGCTACAATTTTCACTACCTTATCTCCTGTTTTGATTTTTTGAGTTTTTTTTTTTATAATTAAGGATAATCACATTGAATTATCTGAGATTTTAGTATTACTACTATGCTACATAGGGATCAGATTGTTTTAAAGAGCTTACGGGCAAACTGTTTGCTTAAGCCAACCAAGATTTTACTGTGACGGTAAGAGATCATCTTTTAGGAGCAACTGCACAAGTTATTTGCTGGGGAAATGTTTTAATCTTATTTTAGTTTTAAAAAATCTGTACTTTTGCAGTTTTCAAATTTTTACCATTGGGTAAAACTGCATTCATTTCAGGGCTCAATGCTCCCACGGATCCACCTCTGGTTTACCCTTCTGGGCTACTGCCTTCACTCCGACTACATTCAGATTACTTCTTGTCCCCAGTACTCAAACTCATAGCTCTGCACTCTCATGTGCTCCTCTTTCTGCCCGGTACATCCTTTTCCTTAAGCTCTGTCTAACTTATCTAAACGTAAGTCTCAGTTCAGTCTTAAATTTTCAGGAAGTCCTCAGCCCCTCATAGTGCCCAGTATACACACTACTATCACAGTGAAGAATGTATGCTCACTTACGTAGGGCCAATGCCGATACAGTGAGCTGAGAGTGCTGGGCATCTCACTTTTACCAGCACACGGCCTGGTTCCATCGGTATTTGTTGGATGAAATGAAGGAAAGGACGTTACACAAATGGACCAACGCCCTGGTTTGTTCAGTTGTTTCCCTCCTTTGCACTTCATTCCTAACATTCATATGTGTAACAAAAACATCAGTAAGACCTCAGGAACACAGACTCTCAATGAGGCCCAGGATTGGGGGAGAGATGATGGTGGTGGTTCTTTCAGCTTGAGATCAGAGCTTAAACATTATCTAGCTCTTAAGGTAGTAGACTGCATGCACCCTAAAGAATGCTAGGTACTCTGACGGTGGTGGTGCACACCTTTGATCCCAGCACCTGGGAGGCGGAGGCAGAAAGATCTCTGTGAATCTGCGAGCAACCTGGTCTACAGAGTGACTTCCAGGCCAGCCAAGGATATATAGAGTAAGCCCCTGTCTGAAAAAACAAAAACAAAACCAGATGCTCTATGGATATGCCAATCATCCTTTATAAACAGAACCAGTCCCCTTCTTTGAGATAATCTCACGTGTATGGGTGTTTCAACTGCATGCATGTCTGTACATCATGTGAATGTCTGGTGCCTGCAGAAGTCAGAAGAGGGAGTTGGACTGCTTGGAACTGAAGTTACAAATGGCTGCAAGTCACTATGTGAGTGCTGGGAATGGAACCTCAGGATCTCTTCAAGAGCAACAAGTACTCCTATCTGCTGAGATTTCTCCCAGAACCTAGCTTCTCTTTTTTCCTCTCCCATTTCCTTTTCTTTAGGATGCTGGATGTTGAATCTAGGGGCCCTCTGCATGCTAGGCAAGTGCTCTAAGACTGAGCAACACCTGGGCCTGCACTGTTTTAAACACAGAATCTTGCTGTATGGCTCAGATTGGGCCTCAACTCCTGATCCCCCTACCTCTGACTCCTGGTGAGACGGGCATAAACCATTACAACTTAAGAAACAAAAAAGATTTTTATAAGATAGTGGGTCTAATTATGTAGCCCAGGCTAGCCTGGAGCTTGCTATGTCCTCTTACTTCTGCCACCCAAGTGCTGGGATCACTATTAAGCCCACCTTCCTACTATCATTGTTTTAAAGGACAGTTTAAACTATTATGTATTTATGTGTGTCTGGGTGTGGTTTTATGCACATCTGTGTGGGTGGCCATGGTGGCCAGAGGCATTGATTCCCTAGAACTTGAGTTGCAGGAGCTTGTGAGCTACCTGACATGGATGCTGGGAACCAAACGCGGGTCTGCACTCTTTACCACTGAGCTCTCTCCAGCCCCAGCTGTCATTTCAAACTCAATAAATAGAACACAGAGAACCTTTCGGCATCTTCCTATTTCTGCACTTGCTTCCACTCATCCGCCTGCAACTCCCCTTCACAACACTCAGCCTCCCTAGTTTACTCTCCATACGGTAGCCAGAAGGATCTTAAAGAGTAGGAAGACTGGCAAGTCCATCTCTGCTCAGACTTTCAATGGCTTTCCATCTCATTCAGAGTACAACTGCTATAATCTGGTTCCATTAACCCTGTGACGGTCCCCCCTTGCACTTCTAGACACATGGCCTGTTCTTTGTACATAGCCCAGCCAGCAGCTTCCAACTTCCTGCTTTTGCACTTGCTGTTTCTTCCTCCTGACATCTGCAAGATTTACTACTTCCTCAGGGCTCTGCATTAATCACAGGCAGGTGGGTCTTCCAGACCATGTATTATGACAGTAACAGATCACCCCTCTAATGCCATTATTTTTTCACTGTCCTTTCTTGTCCCACATGCTTTTCAGTTTTCTTTTAAACATTTATTTGCTGGCTTGATCGTACCTCTCACAGTAAAACATGAATTATATGAAGGAAATTTTTGTCTTTTGTTTACTACAAGATTCTCAGTACCCACATGAATATGGAGTGGATGTCTTTAATCCCAGCACTCAGGAGGCAGACATAGGCGGATCTCTGTGAGTTCAAGGCCAGCCTGGTCTAAGAGATCCAGGACTGTTACACAGACATCCTGTCTTGAAAAACAAAACTATATATATATATATATATATATATATATTCTATTTTTATATTAAAAATATACAAAGCAGCCAGACATATGGAGCATGCCTGTAATCCAAGTCTCTAAGAGGTGGGAGCAGGAGGATCACAGGCAAGAGGCTAGCTTGGACTACATAGTAAGGCCATGCCTTAAAAAAATAAGCAAAACAGAGAATATCACTGTGGAGCGCAGCTCATAAACAGTAAGTAATATTTAATCTCCAATTTCACCTGTGTAGATGCATGGTACAAAATATATTTCTTACTGTCAACTGTAGTTTAAAAGAGCATAAAGCTCACAATATTCACATTCCCAATAAACAATGATTTTAAAAAAATGGGTTCAGTGAGCAAAGGAACAGAATGCCCACTTCAGCTACGGCTCTGAGGCTGCCCAAAGCAGGCCACAGATGGTACAAGAAGAGGCTTGCCTTCCTCTGGTATACACACCATATGCAACATGTGGCCATAACAGTATGAACCTGCTTCCTTCTTAGGGATATCAACAGGAAAAACAAATAGAAATGATTATTATGAGGTACTCTGAAACACAAAAGTGAGCTAAAAATGCTTACTAACCATAATAATGCTTTTTTAAAGGTACTTTCAGGGCTTGCTGGGGAAAGAGTAGCCTGTCAGCATCAGCCTGTACCCAGCAATTACTTTCTTTCCATAGCATAGGAGGCCTGCTGCAGTAGCTGCAACCTCTTTATGGTGGCACAGCTGGAGACGAGCAGCCTAAATTAATATTCTAACTGTGTTCCAGTGTATTTAAAAGTACTATAAAAAGGTCTGAAATGAACCCAGCCTGAACTCTGGCAAATGGGGCCTCTTATGACACCTCTCACCACAGGTAACCAAAGGAGGCACCACTACCACAGAACCCAGTTGAGCCATACAGGGCTCACCTCTGAGATTATCTCATTTACTCTTCATGACGTCACATGTGACCTTTCCAAGTCTCTGAAGAATATTTTTTCTTTTCATTCCTTTTCTCCATTTAGCTTTTGGAAAGATTATTTGCAGACTGGTCCAAGTTAGGACCCAGCAGTGACGCCAACCATCTCCAGTTCTCCAAGGACTGATGATTCAGATGTGTTTTTAAAGTGCCACACAACCTAGTCAACAGATCCTAGGGGAATGGCTCCGAGTGACAGGCGTTTATCGGCACAGATTCTAAGTGTGATATATGTCATCTGAGGCTCAGGCAGAAATGGCCTTTTCTGTTAGCTGCAAGAGTTCACCTGTCCTTCAGCTTTCTTCATTCCTAGTCAATGCCCAAACTGTCTTCTTTTTTTTTAAAACTTATTTATTATGTATATAGTGTTCTGGGCACCGGATCTCAGATCTCATTATAATGGGTGTGAGCCATCATGTGGTTGCTGGGAATTGAACTCAGGACCTCCAGAACAGCAGTCAGTTCTCTTAACCTCTGAGCCATCTCTCCAGCCCCCAAACTGTCTTCTACCTTCAGTTTAAATGTTATCTTCCACCTCAAAGCCTGTTGATCAATGAATTATGGGGGAATCCTCAGAGAATCCTGAAAAAGCAGAGCTATCTGCAACTGCTGACAATATCTGAGCACAACAAAATATAGCAGAAATAGTCATAAAATTCTCACAGAAAAGTATTTTCTGCCGCATGCCATTACTCTTTAACCCAGTGATGAGCTGTAAACAACCCTCTTTCCATATTTGTTCTGTGGTCACCCAACAGGTCAGAATTCATGTGAGTTGAGTAGCGCTCAGACAGTGCCAATTTGCTGGGTAGCCCGTTAAAGGCTCTACCCGTCGATGCTCGGGAGAGGCTGGCTATTATCCACTGTCAAGAGGATGTGAACGGGAGCCTATGAAGGGAAAGCACAGCAGCTTCCTCTCCTGACAGATGCAGTGGTTCCAGGTCCTAGGTCAAAGCCCCATGGCAACAATGCGCACTGCAGCACTTGTAGTTTTGACAGAAATGGAAGCTTTGAACGGACATCTCCCCCATGACTCCTAAAACTCAAAATTCTCAAGTAGGACAAATTATTTCTGATATTTAAAAATACAAGAAATTCCTAGGAACCAATCTCTTTTGTAGGCCGTTTTAAGAACGGGGACTCATGTAGTCCTCATTCTGCCATGAGAGTTATCTAATCTATTCTCAAAGAAACTCTCAAGTCATTTAGACCATGGGTTAGAATGTATATAGATTAAATTCCAAAATACCAAAGAGAAGATTAAGGTTGTAAAGTAGATAGACATTGGTTTCAATGAGATAGACACTGGTTTCCGTGAGAGACTAAACTGTCAGAATTCTGATTTGGGCAGGGGCACACATGGCCGTCCATGGGAGAAGCCCAAAGCACAGCAGCATTAGGACTACTGAAATCAAGCTCTGCAACGTTTAAAGATTTATCTTTAATTTTTACTGATGTGTATATGTGCACACGCATACTGGTGCCTGTACGGCCCGGAACAGGGTGCTGGATCCCCTGGTGCTGGAGTTACAGGTGGTTGTAAGCATCCCAGAGTGGGTGTGGGGAACCAAACACTGGCTCTCTGAAGGGGCAGAGCAAGCACTATCAATCACTGTAAAGATGTTTCCACCCAAGCTCTGCAACTCTTACTGCAGTTTAAATTTAAACCAGATCCAAGGAGCCTACCTACAGTCCTTGCAGAAGCTCTCTGGACTGCAGGGAACAGGCTAAACTCACACCCTCAAGATCCCGACACAATATTCAGTGCGAGAACAGCCAGGTGACAACTTGCTCCCAAAGTCCAGTTCAGCTTAGAAATTCCAATTTCTGTACCTCTTATCTCTTAATTCATAATCACACCTATTCCCACCAATATAAACTTCTGGATTACATGCAAAGAAAACCTGGGTCAGAATTTTTCTTTTAAAGGCAAATGTTACACTGATCATTATCTGAAGAAACTGTTTTCTCTTCTTTTGCAGCCCTAACTGACCTGGAACTCACTATGTAGACCAGATGGGCTTCAAACTCATGGTGATCCACCTGCCTCTGCCTCCTGAATGCTGGGATTAAAGGTGTGCGGCACCATGCCTAGCTGTGAAGTCTTTAAAAACAAATCAAAACCTTAAAGTAAATAAAAGAATGACCAGATAAAATGAACAACCATGTCCTTTCATTTTTATTTGATTTCAATGCTGGGGTCTGAGTAAGTAGTCCAGGCTAGATTCTCAGCCTCCTGAGTGTTGGGACTGCAGGTGTGAGTGGCCATGCCCAGTTTAACCTTTCTATTCAGGCTCCCCCACCTCTCTGTCTATGTGTCTCTCTTAAATACATCTCTGCACTTACTGGGGTTATGGAAAGGCAAGCAATTTGCCTTCTGGACTCAGTGAAAATGTCTTGTTCAGCTATATTTCCTGTCAGGTATCTAAATGATTTTGGTTTCCCTTAGGCACTTTGAGAGCATTCCTCAACTTTTTCATTTACTCTGAGCTTGAGCTTTCAAATTTACTCTAGAAATACTAATAGAAGTAGTCTTAGGCTCTTAGGACACAGTTGAATAATTTAGGGCTGGCGGTTTGATTTTATTCTTAAGAAGTACAGGCACAGGTTAATGACATAAAAATTATACAAATGTTAGAAGACAGCCTATTTGTCTCCTCATCTCCAATCTCGGGATGTATTAATATGCCTTAAAGCAACAGTTCCTTTCCGATTCCCTCCCATGGAAATGAATCTGTGACTGCTGATCTGAGATGAAATTTAGGCTCTGGATCACCCCCACCCAGGAAAATGCTCAGACCTTGAGCAATAGCAGGTAGAGGTTATAGGAAGGGAGACCTTGAGCAATAGCAGGTAGAGGTTATAGTGAGGGAGACCTTGCTAAGATGAGGAGCTGGTCTTGCTGGATACTGGTTAAGAACTAGAAGAACTCAAAGCAATCCCCATCAAAACTACAACACAATTCTTCACAGACCTCGAAAGAAGAATACTCAACTTCATAGGGCATAATTATTATCTCAAAATGCCCTTAATAAAAGGCAAAAGATTTTAACTTCATATGGAAAAACAGAAACCTAGGATAGTCAAAACAATCCTATACAATAAAGGTACTTCCAGAGGCATCACAATCCCTCACTTCAAGTTTTACTATACAGCTACAGTAATAAAAACAGCTTGGTATTGGCATAAAACAGACATGAGGATCAATGGAATCAAACAGAAGACCTTGACATTAATCCACACAACTATAAACACCTGATTTTGACAAAGAAGCCAAAATTGTACAATAGAAAAAAGAAAGCATCGTCAACAAATGGTGCTGGCATAACTGGATGTTGACATGGAGAAGAATGCAAATAGATCCATACCTATCGCCATCCACAAAACTCAAGTCCAAGTGGATCAAAGACCTCAACATAAACCCAGTTACACTGAACCTGATAGAAGGGAAAGTGGGAAGTAGCCTTGAATGCATTGGCACAGGAGACCAATTCCTAAATATAATGCCAGTAGCACAGACAGCAATGATTAATACATGGGACCTCCTGAAACTGAGAAGCTTCTGTAAAGCAAAGGACACGGTCAACAAGACAAAAAAACAGCCTACAGAATGGGAAAAGATCTTCACTAACCCAATATGACAAAATACATAAAGAACTTAAGAAACCAGACAGCAAAATATCAAATAATCCAATTAAAAAATGGGGTACAGATCTAAACAGAGAATTCTCAACAGAAGAATCTCAGATGGCCAAAAGACAGTTAAGGAATTGCTCAACATTGTTAGTCATCAGGGAAATGCAACTCAAAATGACTCTGAGATATCATCTTATACCTGTCAGAAAGGCTAAGATCAAAAACACTGATGACAGCTTATGTTGGAGAGAATGTGGAGTAAGAGGAACACTCCCCCACTGCTGGTGGGAGTTAAAACTTGTACAGCCACTTTGGAAATCAGTACGGTGGTTTCCCAGAAAACTGGGACTCAATCTACCTCAAGACCCAGCTATACCACTTTTGGGCATATACCCAAAGAATGCTCAAACATAACACAAGGACACTTGCTCAACTATGTTCATAGCAGCATTACGCATAATAGCCAGAGCCTGGAAACAACCTAGATGCCCCTCAACTGAAGAATAGATAAAGAAAATGTGGTACATTTATACAATGGAGTATTACTCAGAGGTAAAAACCAATGACACCATGAAATTTGCAGGCAAATGGATGGGACTAGAAAAAAATCATCCTGAGTGAGGTAACCCAGACCCAGAAAGACAAACATGGTGTGCACTCACTCATAAGTGGATATCAGATATAAGGCAAAGGACAACCAGGCTGTAATCCACAGCCCCAGAGAAGCTAACAACGAGGACCCTAAGAGAGACATGCACAGAGTACTCTAGGAAGGGAAAATAGGTAAGATCTCCTGGATAAACTGGAGGTGGGGGAAGAGGGGAGGGGAAGGAGGATGAGAATTGGAGGGAACAGGATGATTGAATTTGCAGGATGGTTGAGTTGGGGGAGGGATGGAGAGGGAGAAAAATGAAAGAGTTATCTTGACAGAGGGAACCATTATGATATTAGGGGGAAACCTGGTGTTAGGAAAATTCCAAAGAATCCACAAGGATGACCCCAGCTAAGACTCCTAGCAATAGTGGAGAGGGTGCCTGAACCAGCCTTCTCGTGTAATCAGACAGGTGACTGCCCTAATTGTCATCATAGAACCCTCATCCAGTAACTGACAGGAGCAGATGAAGAGCTCCTGGAATCCAGTCAAAGAAAGGGAAAGGAGGGATTATACCAGTGTGTGTGTGTGTGGGGGGGGTGTTGGGGCAAGATCATGATGGGGAAACCCACACAGACAGCTGATCCAAGCTAGCAGGAGCTCATGGACTCTGGACTGACAGCTGGGGAGCCTACATGGGGCCGAATCAGGCCCTCGGAATGTAGGTGACAATTGTGGCTTGGGTCTGTTTGCGGGACCCTGGCAGTGGGACCAGGATTTATTCGTGATGCATAAAGTGGCTTTTTGGAGCCCATTCCCTATGGTGGGATGCCTTGTTCAGCCTTGTTGCAGTGGGGAGGGATTTGGTCCTGCCTCAACTTGATATGCCAGGCTTAGTTGACTCCCCATGGGAGGCTTTACTCTCTCTGAGGAGTGGATGGGGGAGAGAGAGGAGTGGAGTGAGGGGGAACTATGATTGGTATGTAAAATGAGTTAAAAAAAAAAGAACTAGAGGAATCTGATGTTTATAAATGGAAAAAAAGGCTTATCCAATAACAAATAGTTACTATCCACTTGTGGTGTTGTTTGGTACTATTCTAGGCACTGAGGTATTAGGAATGGGGGGGGGGCAATAACTGCTGCTTTTCAACAGTTTGCTCTCTAGTCAGTGGGAAGAAAGAAGTACGGGTGAAAATGTACTTAATATGTGGCAAGTACCATTGGAAGAAAAAAGGGTTAGGAGGGACTGGGAGAGAGGTGGAGTGAGACCTTACTTCAAAGATTCTGTTTTAGCAGAGGTGTTACTGAATATTTGTGTACACTGTGTGAAGCTGTGTCACTGTGATTGGTTTAATAAAGAGCTGAATGACCAATAGTTAGGCAGGAGAGAACAGGTAGGGTTTACTAGGAGAGAAAGCCGGGAAGAAGAGAGGCGTATGACTTCACCAGCAGACTGGGAGCAAGTAGGTTGTGCCATACTTAGAAGAGACACATGGTAGAATGCAGATTAAAAATATGGGTTAATTAAGTTATAAAAGCTAGTTGGGAAAAAGCTCAAGCTAAGGCCAAGCTTTCATAATTACTAAGTCTCCAGGTCATTATTTGCAGGTTGGTGGTCCAAAGATAGTACAACTAGAAAACTTGCTACACAGAGGCCTGAAAGAACTAAATAAGCCATTGGGAGGGCACAGTCCAGAGGAGAAATGGCCAATCTAAAGGGTTCAAGGTAGCAGAGGACCTACTGCCAGCCCTACAGCAGAGAAAGGGGCGGAGGGACAGATGGAGTCAATGAGGTACGAAGAGAGGACATAGTTAGGACACATAAGGTCCTGTAGCCTACTGTCAGGACTTCAGCTTCTCAGCTTAGAAAATTATAAATGCACCACTCTTTCTGCTCAAAGGGTTTCTTTACAGAACTTTCACCACAGCAGGTTCATTTCTATGAGCTTCATGCCTTACAAGGAACTTCAGGGTCAAGAGAAAATAATGTCAAGATACATGGCTCTGCTCTTGTTCCAGGTAGCATTCCTCCACACCCCTGTGGTGTTGAGGATTAAGCCCAGGGCCTTGTGCTCCAATGATCTATATAGCCAGTTCCACTGTCCTCATTAAAAAAAAAAAAAAGTTTAGGCAAGAAAGCACAACAGGAACTTATAGTGTAGATGTGACCTCTTTCTGTCAAAATATGACTAATCTGTGATACTATGCTGATCAACCCAGTGGCTATCTAAACACCATTATTACAAACCCTCACTTTTTTCTTACTCTAGTTAGTTAGCCTTCAGTAGAATTCCTTTATATAGTATCAGGTACCAAAAATAGCCACCAATAATTTCACAGGCAGAGACAGGTCAGTTCTCCACATGATAACTAAAAAAAGATAATATTTTTATTCTATGTGTGAGTGTTTTTTTTTAATGACTTCTATTAAGTCTTTATAAAACAGAATACCAAATCCTGGCGTTGACAGCCGGTGGGAAAAGAGTCTGTGGCGGTTTTTCCAGCTGGCAGGACGGAGCTGAAAGTGCTTGCATGCCCTGCTCTAAAAGAGGTCTCATCTTACAGAATCCAGCATGGTTGGTGGCCAAGCCGTGGATCATCTCACAGTTAAGGGGTCTGAGCCATCCTCCAGGTTGGACAGGGAGAAGACCAAGGAAGTGATAGCTCTACAGGGGCTAATCCTCGGGTGCCCAACAGCTGAATCACACTGATGGGTGAGAACTGGGGTGCCTAGGAGCCCCCCACCCGTCAGGAGGCCTTTGGAAATGTGTCCAGAGGCAGGCAGGACTGAGGGCAACCTCTCCCACTGTGATGATCCTATGAGACTGGGGAGGAGGGTGTTGGGCAGTGGGTATCCCAAACCCCCACCCACCGGACCCCAACATTCAAGTACTCTTCAAGAACAGGGAAGCAAGTCAAATTATTCCTTTTTTTAAAAAAAAAAAAAAGCCTAAACTAAACTCGACAAACAATCTTGACCAAGGGGTTTTATGCCAGAAGCACTGGAAACACCTGAGCAGAATGCAGGGCAGGGTGGCCTGGTCCCCAAAGCCGCCCCCCCCACCTCCCCATCCAACAGGGCCACGGAGAAAATGGGAACTCGTATAGCATAGTAACTCATAGCTAGAAACAACCCCCAGGCCTGGGGCACTGCAGGCCCACCCAGTGCCTTTGCAGCCCCTCTCAAATGCCCAGAGGGAGGCCAAGGCAGCACTGGCTCCTTTCCTGAAGGTAGGCACACCCAACTCCCTGCCCTTGGGGGCAGAGGAAGGTAAGGGACCTCTGAGTGTGGCTACAGCTCAGGGTAACATAAGGTAGCCAGGAGAGCTTATGAACTCTGGGGGCAGCATCGGGCAGGCTGTGGCTGTGGTCAGGCTGAGCCCTGAGAAGGGGCACTCAGGTGCCCTGGTGGGGAGACACATGGGGACCCCATGTTTGCTTATGTGGACCTTGTCCAGCACCTCTCCCACCTTGGTGGAGCTAGCTGGGTACAGGCCCTCCTCAGGCCCTGCTCCTGGGAAGGGGGACTGGGAGCTGTAGGCTTCTCCAGGGCAAGGAGCTAAGCAGCTTGGAAGGAGATTGTGTGTGAGTGTTTTACCTACATGTATGTATGTATGTATGTATGTATGTATGTATGTATGTATGTATGTATGTATGTATGTATGTATGTATACCATTTGGGTGCCTGGTGTCCAAGGAAGCCAGATGGCATCAGACCTCCTGGAACTGGGGGTTATAGACTGTTGTGAGCCCCCATGTGGGTGCTGGGAATTCAATCCATGTCCTCTGCAAGAGCAGCAAGTGCTCTTAACCACTGAGCCATCTCTCCAGGCTTCCCAATGCTAAACTCTTACCTTAAGCAGTTCTGCAAATCCTATATAACAAGCCTCCCTCCCCCCCGCCCAAGTCATAACTCTTTTCCCTTTCAATGACAGCTATATGTACCTTGCCAGGACAGGGAGAGACTGCAGCTGTCACATCATAGCATCAATACTCATCGGCTGCAGCCTGCTGTGAGAACTTATATTAAACTCCCCCCCCCCTTTTTTTTGAGGTTCAAGGAATTGAACCCAGGGGCTTTATACATGCTGGGCAAGAGTTCTACCGTTAGGCTACACCTCCTACTGCTGTTCAGCTTTAAAATAGGAGCTAGCGGATAGCTCAGTGAGTAAGGGCACCTGTCACCAAGCCAGATACAACCTGAGTTAAATCTCCAGGACCCACATGGTAAAAGGAGATAATCAACATGTGCAAGCTGTTTTCTGACTGCCCCCTCCCCATGTGCATGCTCACACTGCAGAAGGCACTGAGGTCCTTGTGCTCACAGATGAGCACTAGGGGAACCTGGAATGTCAAACACACAGGGTTGTTCCTGCAAATGAAAGGATGCATACATAACCTGTTACCTACCCAGAAGGCTGGGAGCAGACATGGCTAATAGCCTGGTGTCCTTTTTGCTAGTTGTGTGACCATACTGGATCCTCCCCCAACCCTTATCAGGAGCTTGCTTTTCTTGGTCAGTCTATAGAACCTATCTTTATGGAAAGTGTCACATGTGCTTTACAAAGAGTTTTGATGTAGTTCCATCTGATCTTTATTTAGTTTACTTAGTTGACTCAAAATTTATGTATGCCTTATTTTGCACATGGGGCTGAGTTAGTTATCACCAGCAAAGTTTTCACCAAATTGTACTGTGCTTAAACATGTCTAAAATAAGACTCAGAGTCAGACTCCCAAAGTCTGAAGCAACACTGGCTACTGAGACATGTAGAACTGAACCGTGTTCTTGCCTCCGGCAGCTTGGTTACTCCGCTGGCTGTGAAGGTCACAGAGACCCACCCTCACATCACATGTGTATACACTAAATAAATAATGTAAAAAGCCCCTTTAAAACACATTTAATAGAAACTGTACTATGTTCTAAGATTATGAAGGCAGGACTATATCCAAAGTAGTAGGCTGTAGAAGCACTAGTAGCAGCATAAAAACTTCAGGTTAGCTGCAAATTGGAAATCAACTAGAGTCACAGCTGTGCCTATGTACTGTCTGATTTGTTATCTAAGCTTATGTGGACAAAAGGAAGACATGTGGCTGTTCGGATGCTGAAGAGGACAGGTCACTGAGCACCGACACTATCTCTACGCAGTCCACCAGGGAAACATCATATACAGAAGGGACAGAAACAATTGTCACCAAAACAATAGATTCTGAGTATTTACTTTCCAATTCTTTCAGTGGTTACTGGAAACAAAGGCTGCTTCTAAGACAAGGACCACTGTTCATTCATACACCTTTCAAAAATATTGGTCAATATTTTTCTTAGTTTCTAAACTATAATAGACTCCTAACAATATTCACCAGTAACCCCACATCTGTTTTTTTTGTTTTGTTTTGTTTTTTGTTTTTCTCTTAAAAAATAGTAAGACTGACAACTACAACAATGCTTTCCCTTAAACCAGGCTTTCCTGAAATGGAACAAAAGGGAAAGCAAAGCCAGGTGTGGCAGGCACCTGTACTCCAGTTACTCAGGATGCTCAGGTAGGATTGTGAGTGGAAGGCTAGACTGTGCAACATGGGGAAAATTATCTCAAAACAATACAAGAAAATAAATAAAAGGGAAAATGAGTTCAGATTCAGTACATTTTCATTATATGCCACCATGACTGATTTTCACTCTGTATACTTTGATTCAGAAAGAAACTTCTGTAAAATCCTACAGAGATACTAAAGAAAGACATTTTCATTTCAAATAACTATCTTTCTTATGGAATTTTATGAAGACAGAGAGGAGGATTTTAGATAATAAACACTGATAGTATTCCTGCAAATACTCAAACCCCTACCACTGAGAATGGAACCTGGGGTATTGGGCATGTTAGACAAGAGCTCTGCCGCAGAGATACAGCCCGAGCCCCAGGACAGTAGCCTTTACACATGCATGCTCGTGGGGCTTTGCGAAGCATCTCTTTTCTACTTGCTCTATGTGTATATTTTGTTTTGTTTTTCTTTGTTTTTAGGTGGTGGGAATTTAATCCCAAATCTTGAACATGATAGGAAGAGTTATACCACCACGCTATACTCCAAGCCCTCAATTTTTATTTCAGTAACTATTGGTTTTCGTATTATGAAGCTTGAATAACCTACACTTTTAAAAGCAAAAAAAATTATATCTTATAAAATGTATCACTAGAGAAAAACATAAGAGAGTATTATAAGTAAATAAGTATAAGTAAATGTGAATGAGACTCTAAAATAGACCAGTCCAGCTCAGGAAAATCCAAGAGTTCTCTTTAACTTGAACCTATAATGTACATTCAAGCTTTGTGTAAAGATTTTTCAGGATAATGTGAACAGAGGGAGTGGAAAGACATTACCTGTTTTGTACTGAAAATTCAACATTCTCTAAATACCTAAAGATCATATAGTTAAAGCTGTTTCCAACCATGTAACAAACTAGAAGTCTCCAACGGATTTAATTTTCTATTATTCACTTGTAACTTATAATTATGCTAGAAATAGGTATGATTTTAATAAGAGTCTGGGGCTGGAGAGATGGTTCAGGGGTTAAGAGCACTGGCTACTCTTTCAGAGAACCTGGGTTCAAATCCCAGCACCCACACATCTGCTCACAACTATCTATAATCCAACTCCAAGTGATCTGACACCCTCACACAGGCATACAAGGAAAGAAAACACCAATACACATTAAATAAAAATGAAAAGTCTACAGATCACTTTTTATTACTACTGTACACACACACACACCATTATCCTTTGCTCAAAATCTTGGCATGGACCTCTGTTCCCTTCAATGACTGGTCCTCACAGGGCCCTTTCCTATGGCATGAGCTTGGGTGGAACACACACACACACACGCACGCACGCACGCACGCACGCACACACACACACACCATTATCCTTTGCTCAAAGTCTTGGCATGGACCTCTGTTCTCTTCAATGGCTGGTCCTCACAGGGCCCTTCCCTATGGCATGAGCTTGGGTGGACTGAGAACTGAGCTCTGTATCAGGAACGACTGTCTTCCGACACTGCTGGCAGATTTCTAATCTTGCAGAGTGCCTGGCTCATAAGAACATAGTGTTACTCCTGCCTATTGCTGACATGTGGCCATTCAGGTGGGGCAGCTGCTGTGAATTTGACAGAAATCTAGACATGTCTGAGAAGAGAGAACCAAGTTAAAAAAATGCCTCTGTAAGACTGGCCAGTAGGCAGGCCAATGGGGCATTTTCTTAACTAAGAGATTGAAGTGGGAGGGCCCAGCTCATTGTGGATGGTGCCACCCTGGGCAGGTGGTCCTGGAGTATATAAGAAATCAAGTTAATAGGCTAGAGGTGTAGTGTACACCTTTAATCCCAGCACTTGGGAGGCAGAGTGCAATCTCTATAAATTTAGGGCTATTTAGGGCTATTTACTACGGAGTTCCAGGATAGCCAGGACTGTATATATAGTGAGATCCTGTCTCAAGAGGAAAAAAAGGGGGGGCGGGGAAGACTTGACATAGCTAGAGTCATTTTGGAAAAAAGAAAACTCAATTGAGAAAATACTCCCATAAGACTGGGCTATGGGCAAGCCTATGGGCACATATCTTGATTGATAACTGATACAGGAGGTCCTAGCTCACCATGGGTGGTTGTCACCTCTGCAATGGTGGTCCTGAGTTCTATAAGAAAGCAGGCTGAGCAAGCCATGAGGTGCAAGCCAATAAGCAGCATTCCTTCATGGCCTCTGCATCAGTTCCTGCCTCCTGGTTCAGTGATGGACTGTGCTATAGAACTGTAGGCTGAAATAAATCTTCCCCAAGTTGTTTTTCATCATGGTGTTTTAAAGCAACATAGAAACCCTAACTACAGATATGATCTTATAAAGATCCAGTAACTAGTAGTGGGGTATTGGTTACAGAAAAACAAAAAGGGACTACCTAGGAGAATCTTGTTTCTCTTCTGAGGGAAATGAATATGGGTGCTAGGAATCAAGCCCAGAACCTCGTGGACATTAGGCAAGCATTCTAGCACTGAGTTCTATCTTCAACCTGAATTTCAGTTATCCTAACAAAAAAAGATGAGCCACCAAGCACAATCTGTAAAGGAGGAATATTTAAAATTCAAGATACCAGATTTCTTTGATGAAACTGAAGAACATGTATATAATCCTGATGTGACAAGAAAAACGTACTGAAATAGCGGATCACACTGGGCGGTAGTCTTGCACGCCTTTAATCCCAGCACTTGGGAGGCAGAGGCAGGCGATCTCTGTGAGTTCGAGGCCAGCTTGGTCTACAAGAGCTAGTTCCAGGACAGGCACCAAAACTACACAGAAAAACCCTGTCTTAAGAATTCCCCCCCCCCGCCGCCAAAAAAAGGTAAAGAAATATCCAATCACAGAAACCATTTTTGGTTAGCAAAATATTTTTAATTTTTCATAATTAAGACCCCATTTCCTTACATGATACTTCTGGACCATTTTAGGACTGTTTAAGTATATATGGCACTAGATCCATTTATCTGACCTGGCTGTATGCACTGTGCCGGTGCTAGCCATCTAGCAAGCCATTTCCAAGGACTTAGTTCACGGAACAAGCAGCACCCATAAAGGCTACAAGGAGCCCTCAACTGTGGGTCCTAAAAAGCCAAAGAAGCTTTAACCCTGAACTTGTTTGCACTGTGTATCAGTCAAGAAAGTCTGTAAATGCCAGGCAGGCTGGCTTCATCCAAGGGAAGCTACTCAAAGATCTACCGTTTGGAAGCACTCGCCAGTTTTTCTGGTACAATGGCTACAGCTGTGGACTGAGTGCGAATGGACATATGGGAGACAAGAAATATCAGGACAGGTACCATCTGCAACTGACTGTCTCACAAGCTGAGACTACAATGCAGGATGATAAGGGACAGAATTTCCTTAGGGCCCATATAGTCACAAAACCCCTTCTGGCTGATAAAGTTCCTAAAGACAAGAAAAAACAGGGTTAGAAGGAGCATCCTCTGTAGCTGCGGTCTTCAGCTCTTTTTCCTCATCACAGCTAATGGATGCTGTCTTATTTTAACAGACATGCAAAGACAAAAATCAAGGGACACACATCTATTTCTTTTCTCTAATCAACACTGCAGCCTCCTGTCCAACAGTTGATTTGAGATTAAGAGACAATAGGTAAAAAGACAAATTCATCTGAAGGTGAAATCTATACAGAAGGAAAAAAAGAACTTAAAAAAAATTACATTTGCTTATTTGTCCTCATGTGTGTGTGTTTATTTATGTGCATGTGCCAAAGTTACATATGCGGAGGTTGGAGGACACTTGCAAGAATTTGTTCTCTCCTTCCATTATGTGGGTTCTAGGGATCCAACTGAGGTTTGTCTTGTTTCAAAGACCTTTACTGGCTCAAAATAGAATTTTTAAGAAGGTATAATCAGTCTTCTAAGCAAAGACGGAAATATAAATCACATTTAAGGCTGAGGCTATGGTTAAATTGGTAGAGTGCTTGCCTCAAATTCACAAAGCCCTGGGTTCAGTTCCAAGCACCACATAAACAGGAAGTGGTAGCATAAGCCTGTAAACTCAGATGTTCAAGGTAATCTCCAGTGACACAGAGTTAGAAGCTGGCCTGAAATACATAAATTCTGCTATAACTAAAGAAGAATAAAGCATTTTAGTCATAAATCCATAAAAAAGTGAAAACTTAAGAGCAATAACATCTTAAGAGAAAGCACACAGATTGGGCAATAATACCACAGAATCCTTAGACGGTTAGGAATTAAATCCTTAAAAGGTTAGCACTCTGGACTTGTATGGTGGGGTAGGGCCATTTACAAGAGAAGCCTGGGAATGGAAATGCAGTCTGTTTGGCAAGCTTTAGGCCCTGAGCTCAACCCGCAGTGAAGCTCTATTTAAAAACAAAGAAAAAAAGAGGTTGGGTAGTAGCCTTTAATCACAACACTTGGGAAGCAGAAGCAGGCAGATCTCTGAGTTCTAGGTCAGCCTGGTCTACAGAGTGAGTTCCAGGACAGCCAGGACTACACACAGAGAAACCCTGTCTTGAAAAATGAAAGAAGAAAGAAAAGAGGATTATGATGCCATCAATAGACCTAGATTTCCATTCCTTTCCCATGCTGGCAGATAGCACCTGAGGCCTTAGCGCTATGCAAAACGGGAAGATTAACTCCTTTAGAGAGGACGAAACACTGAGGGTTGGCCAGTTAACAGGCATTACAGACTGAATGTTAAGTCTTTTCCTAAAACCTGGCAGAGTCATTAAGGTACACTCGGGATATTTAGAGATATCTAAAAAAGAATTAAGACAGTTTAAGAAAAAGGACAAGGTTTAAAAACAATAACAACAAAGACCATAAAAATCGATTTTTAGAACAGAGAAACAAGCTTGGCCATGGTGCTGCAAGCCTTTAATCCCAGCACTCGGGAGACAGAGGTAGGCGGATCTGTGTGAGTTTGAGACCAGCCTGGTCTACCAGAGCTAGTTCCAGGACAGGCTCCAAAGCCTCTACAGAGAAACCCTGTCTCGAAAAACAAAACAAAACAAAAAGAACAGAGAAACAAAACCAAACCAAGCCTTCCCCCCAACAAAAGATGATTTTAAAATGCATTAGAGTTTTAGTAGAGAAGAAATGTAATAGGGCAGGGGGGAAAAGTAAAGATTAAAAACCAACCCAAATTTGAGCAAAATGATCAACTCAGAGATTCCAGAAGCTCCACATGCTCCAAGTCAGGTGAATATAAGATAAAAGGTGAAGGGCAGGGAGGTGATGTGGGATTCCCCTCTGCATGCTGAATTGGTTAATAAAGAAACTGGCTTGGCCTGATAGGGTAGAACAGAGCTAGGTGGGGAAAGCTAAACTGAATGCTGGGAAAAAGAAGGTGGAGGCAGAGGGAAGCCATGGAGCCACCAGAGACAGACATGCCAAAACTTTGCCGGTAAACCACATTCACGTGGCGATATACCAGATTAATGGAGATGGGTTAGTTTAGGATATGAGTTAGCCAGAAATATGCTTAAGCTATTGGCCAAACAGTATTACAAATAATATAGTTTCTGTGTGGTTATTTCGGGACTGAGCAGCCGGGAACAAACAAGTGGCCTCCTACAACAGGTAGGCTACAAAGAAGAGCTCTCTGCACTACCCAATCTAGCAACTATTTTTATATAGAGTAGAGGAATAGAGATGTTTACTTAATTTTAATTTATATAACCACACTATAAACTGAAGGCTTTTTGGCAGCGGGACCAGGCGGGATAGAAATTTGCATCTACATCATATGTAGGCTAATGACTAATATATTAAGCAGTACAACTAAAGAGGATTGAGGCTATAGCTTCATCATACAACACTGACTTAGTATGCCACAAGTTCCTCAGCTTCATCACCAACACTGCCACCTCCCAAACACAACGAACAATATGGCAGAAGCTTACAAAGATAGCAACTACCCTTCATAAAACTTGCATTTTCCCAATTTAAATAAATAGCAACAGTAAAACAAAAACAAGGGGGTATGGATGCAGCTCAGTGGTAGAATAGTCACCTAGTATGTACAAGGCTCTGTGTCTGAGCCCCAGAAATGGAAAACAAAACAGTTAAGACACTAAGACAAATTAGGAATTTAAACATTAAATGGATACTTGGCTGTCAAGAAATTCTTGGTAATATTTTTAAGATGTGAGAATAATTATTGTAGGGGTGTGTGTGTGTAGGCCAGATACTGATGTTGGGTGTCCTCCTTAATCACTGTCTGTTGTGGTTTGAATATTAAATATTCCCAGCTGCTGGTGCAACTGTGGGAAAGCTGTGGAACTTTTAGGAGGTGGAATCTTGCTGGAAGAATTGGGCTACTAGGACTGAACCTTGAGACTGTATGTATAGCCCCTCCTCATTTCCTGTTCACGCTGCTTTCCAATGTAAGTCAGCTTCTTGCTCTTCCCTGCCTGCTGCCATGTCCTTCAGGAACTATGAGCCAAAGTTTTATGTTTGTCAATATATTTTGTCATGGCAGTGAGAACGTAACTATGACATGTTTTAACTATTTTAGACAGGGTGTCACTATACGGTCCTGGCTGACCTGGCACTCTCCTATGGAGAACAGGCTAGCCTTGAGCTCCGCCTGCCTCTGTTTCCTGAGTGCTGAGATTAAAGATCAAATCATTCTGCCTGGTTCCAACTTATTTTTTAATACAGGCTCTCTCACTGATTGGCTAGACTGTATTGCCAGCATGCCATGGAGCCCTCCTGTTCCCACCTCCCGTCACTGGAATCACTGGCACTTGTTGTCACGCCCAGGTCCTCATGCTTTCTTTACCCACTAAGCCGTTTTCCTAGGCCTATCAGTGGTTCTTTTTTTTTTTTTTTGAATCTTTTTTGTTTTGAAGATATATGACAAAATTCACACAGATGAAATGATACCAATGTATGGGGTTTGCTTTAGAAAAATGAAGTAGTCTGGAAAGGATGGGGAACCTATATAAGCCTTCATTGGTGAAGTACAGGTTATAGAACAGGATGAAGAACTATAAAGACTTCAGAGTAGAGAGAAAATGATTCTCAACCTAGAACTGATACAAAAAGTGTTAAACAAGTATGAAGATAACAGGTGAAACCTTAGGGCAGGAGAGATGGCTCAGTGGTTAAGAGCACTAGCTATTCTTCCAGAGACTCTGGGTTCAATTCCCAGCACCCACTCAAAACTGTCTGAAATTCTAGTATATCCAACAACCTCTTCTGGCCTTCATAGGCACCACACACATGGCACACAGATACACATTCAGGCAAAATACCCATAAACATTAAAAAAAAAATTGTGTCTCCAAAAATTTATTTCTCTAGTCTCAGGAAGATCTGTTTTATCAAAATGAAAAAAATAAACTAAGAAAATGAAACTAAAATGCAGAGAGCCTGTGGAGGAGAAAGGCAAGCTGACAAGACCATGGTGGAGAATATCAACTCCATCCATAACACTTTGGACTGAATTGTGCTTAAGAACATAAAAGAAGACATTAAATTATTGATTTATAAGAAGTTTTGTAGGGGGAAAAAATCATACCTTTGGTGTAGGAGGTCCTTCTGTATTTGTGTTGCTTTCATTGTTTGAATAAAGAAACTGCCTTGGCCTTTTGATAGGGCAGAACTTAGATAGGCAGGGAAAAGAGAACTGAATGCTGGGAGAAAGAAGGCCGGCAGAGAGAGCCGCCATGGAGTCACCAGAGTCAGACATGCTGAATCTTTCCCAGTAAGCCACGATCTCGTGGTAAACACAGATTAATAGAAATGGGTTAGATCAAGATGTGAAAGTTGGCCAAGAAGAGGTTAGATATAATGGGCCAGGCAGTAATTTAATTAATATAATTTCTGTGTGGTTATTTTGGGTATAAACTAGCTGGGCGGGACAGAACAAAAGCAGGCCCTTTCTCCTTACTATACACCTTATTATATGGTTCAACATGGCTACATTGTAACAGTAATTACTGACTGAAGCAAATTTCAAGGTGACCAGGAAGATGGGATGTGGGAAATAAGCATGCAGATGATAACAGCAAAGCAGAGAGGACATCTTAAAACCCAGAAGTTCCAGTAGACAATGTTTTATTTATAGAGGCAAATAGCAAAAGGATCAACTAGAAGAGGCAAAAGAGATTGCTTTTATGGAGAACTTGGGCCCACACTGGGGAAAGAAGGCTGTAGTCTGAGTTTTCCCTGTAGAATCCGTTTTTGTTTTTTAGAGACGGATTCTCACACTTTAGCTTAAGTTATTTATCAGCTAATCTGAAGCTCACTATGTAGCCCAGGCTAGCCTTATACTTGCTGCAAGCTTCTTGCTTAACCCATACTGGTGCTGAGGTTAGAGACACCACATCCAACCCAAATGATTCTTTAAGCGATACTTACATAACCCTGCTAAAAAGTATCCTGAAAGAATGACGCTATCAATATTCTCATGCACAGCACCATGAAAAAGGAAGCCATGTAGCCATATGGGAACTCTAAGGCATGTCACAACTCCATTGTCTCTGCTCAGGCTCTGACTAGAAGAAGCAGTTACTTGCCAGTGAGTATACTGAGAAAATGTTCCTAAGCAACTAACATGAAGAATGGAAACAATGACACTGGAGTCAATTAAACACATTTAGAGAAAAATTATTTAGAGACTTGTTAAGGTTTTTGTTTTATTTAAATAGAGGGAATAATCTTTTCTTTTTTAAGGATATAATTATCTGATATAAATAAACTCAAAAGAATTCTGCAGTGGGGCAAATTTTACTTTTTATTCATAAGCTGGATTTAGAGGCCGTGTGTGTGTGTGACTTGTTGTGGAGCAAACCTAGAGTTTTACACATAGTAGGCAAGAACTCTGCCACTGAATTATATCCTCAACCTCACAAAACCTTTTCAGTCAGACCTGGAATGGCAGTAAAATCATTCCAGGTTCAGATCTCTACCAGAGATTCATCCTGTATCTGCGGCACAAATATTGACTTTCTACTTTTAGAAGTAATTGGGGCTGAGGAGACAGCTCAGTCAGTATAGCACTTACTTTACAAGCATGAGGACCTGGTTTTGATGACCAGAAACCATTAAAACACAAACATGCATGGGGTAAAATGCTTTCAATACCAGCAGTGGGAAGACAGGCAGATCCCTAGGGCTCGCTGGTCTCTTAGCTTAGCCTGCTTGATGAGCTCTGGGCCAATGAAAGACTGTGTCCTAAAACAAAGTGTTCTCCTGAGGAAAATGACACCAGGGGTTGACCCCTGATCTACACACATAGAGGAACAGCAGGCCAGGAAGACGGCTCAGTTGGTAAAGACCTGGTGTCTAAGTCTGAGCATCTGAGTTTGATCCTTCGTAGCCACATAAGAAAGCCAGCTATGGTGGCATGTGTCTGTAAATCAAACACTTTGGAAGCAAAGAAAGTAGATAGCTGGAGTTCATCAGACAACCAGACCAGCTGAAATCAAAAAGCTCCAAGTGAATCCTATCTCAGAATACAAGGTGGATGCCAACCACTGGCTTCCATATCCACATGCAGCACACATGTATGCATATTATACACACCACGCACAAATACAGGTGAAGAAATGGTATATTTTTAAACTTAAACTATTTCATACTATAACAAATGGTAGTTTATTGAGCATTTTAATGAAAAACTTTTGTGACAGTACTATAGTAAGTTTGGGCTATTTGGTCTAGTCCTAAGTTAAATTTTAACTCTTCTTGTTCACATCGGGACAAGAGCAGAATGGAAGCTAAACTCTGCAGTCCTCACTCACTCCAGCTTTCTATCGGCCTCATCTCCAGCAGACATTAACACAGTGTTCAGAGGGGATGAAAGCTTTTCTCTTCAAGGTTTTATCTTTACCACTAACAAGTGCCAATTAATAAGAGTCACAATTATGCTATCCCTGAGAGAAAAGGGCCCACGAGGAAAACTTGGAGAATCAGTAGTTGACTAGAGATGGAATTGGGGGTGGGGTGGGTTGTGTTTGCTAGGCAAGTGACAGGCCCAACCTTTAGACACAGTCTTTTACAGACTGCTTTTTATAACAGCAGGTATGTGAAAAATAACTTATTAAAGAAGATCCACCTTCTTTTAGAAGGGTTCCTATCAGGAATTCAGTAAATTAGAAATGCAAATAGGAAAGTGAATTAACAATTCCTTTGTTTTCTTTTAGGAACAGAACACTTGCCCTAGTTTCTGTGACCCAAATATCCTTCCTTCCTACTTCTGAAGGGAAGCATTCGTGCATGCATGCCACATCATGCTTGGGGCTTAATGGGCCAATGGGAGCTTAGCCTCCAAGAAAAGAGAACAGATGCATATCTGGGTTAGTTACTTGAAGACTGAGCTGGAAACGCCCTTAACACATTACTTTCCTTGTAGTAACAGCCAATTCTATCTACGAAGTGACTCTAGTTTTCTTCTTCTAGTCTCAGCCAAGTTACATTCTGACTCACTTGTCTACTCTAAAAAAGTCTTACTCAGTGCTAAGAAAAGCAACAATCGGCCACTGTGGCAACAAGGTAGTCAGGGAACCGGCAGACAATTGTGCTGATGTCCCACTACTGAAGAATGTTTAGTTTGAAGGGCAACATAATAGCTTGTTTTATCAATAGTAGTCACATCCTACATCAGTATTTCTAGAACACCAAGCAATGTGATCCATCTGTCTGGACTGGAAAATGCATGGTTAATAATATTTTTCTTTCACCATGTTAAATATATTTTAGTCTCATTCAAATATTCTGCCGTTTCAATTTCCAGGCAGGGATATCCTTCATTAAGTCTTATGTCTGCCACAGTGCATCTTCTTCCTTTCCTCCTTTCCACTGACCAAGTGTAAGCTAATTATCAACATATTTTCCCTTCAGGTGGGAGTCTTCTGTTTTTAAATAATTTATTTTTATTTTATTTGCACTGGTGTTTTGCCTGCATGTATGTGTGAGGGTGTCAGATCTTGGAGTTACAGACAATTGTTAACTGTCATGTGGGTGCTAAGAATTGAATTCAGGTCCTCTGAAAGAGCAGTGTTCTTAATGGCTGAGCCATCTCTCCAGCCCCCAGGAGTTTTCTTTAAAAAAAGATTTATTACTTTTATGTGTATGAGTATTTGCCTGTATGCATGTATGTTTACCATGTGTGTGCAATGCCTACAGAGGCCAGAAGAGGGTGTGAGATCCCCTGGAACTGGAGTTACCGACAGCTGTGAGTTGCATGTGAGAGCAGGGAATGGAACTTGGTTCTCTGTTAAATGCAGACAGTGCTCTTAACTGTTAACGCATGTGTCCGGTTTCTTTAGCTAGAAATTTTAAATCAGGCATGGTGCTACATGCCTATAATCCTCCACTTAGAGGAGGTAGAACCTGGAGAATCAGAAATTCAAAGTTATTCTCAGCCAAGTTAGGATAAATGAGACTCTCAAACACTTTAAAATGTTGAGTAACTCTAAGCATAACTTGTTTTTGTTTATTAAAACAAAATAAAAACTCTTCACCAAAGTGTTACTTCAAACTATTTTGTTATCAACTTTATCATAAGGAAAGAGGTTTCTCCTTGGAGGTTTCCTATTGGAAGGATGGGTCTTTAGCATGCTGGAGTTGAGACAGGGAATGGCCTAGGGGTGAGGTCACTGGGAATGCTGGCCCCTTTAAGACATTCCAGTAGTTCTTGTAAGAGCTTGTCTAAGTTTTGAAAGAGTAAGCTTTTATTTTTAAAAAATCACTGCCTCTGCTTCTCCTTCACTTTCACTGTTGTCCTGTCACTTTTCCCTGTCACATGCCATCTACCACAATTCTATGCAGGATAAAAGGAAGCCAAAAGGAAGCCCTCACCAGATTAAATGTTGACACCATGCTCTTACACCTGCTGAACTGTAAGCTAAATACTCCTCTGTACATGGGTATTTTGTTATAGCAATGGCGAATGAGCAACTATAGATAGATCATTTTATACCTAAAGGAAAATCAGCAAGATATTAATAAACTCTGTGAGTAAAGGAAAACTCTGACCTGCAAGTTATTCAGAGGTTCCATCTTCATGACTGGGCCCAAGGTGTTGAGAGGCAGAGAGACATCAATGCTCTGGTTTGGCATCAGTGGAGTATGGATGGCCAAGGGTGTGCTCGGGATGACACCAAAACTAGAGAGAGGAGGAACACTCGGACATCAGTCAAGAGGCAGAGTTCACATACCTGTAGGTTTCCATAGCTTAGTCACAGTGAAAGAACTTTCAAGACAACTAAATAGAAGCTACAGCAGGGAACAGTGTGCTCTGCTCACCTGCGCCAACACTGGCTATAATCATAGTTTCTGACTATTTTCATTATATGGGCTAGAAAGACAGCTGACCTGAGCTAGTGGGAGCTCACAGACTCTGGACTGACAGCTAGGGAGCCTGCATGGGACCAACCTAGGTCCACTGCATGCGGGTGACAACTGTTTGTGAGGCCCCTAGCAGCCCCTGTCCCTGGTGTATGAGTGGCTTTTGGGAACCTATTCCCCAGGCTGGGATGCCTCACCCAGCCTTGATACAGGGGGAGGAATTTGGTCCTGCCTCAACTTGATATGCCATGTTTTGTTGACTCCAATGGGAGGCCGGCCCCTTTCTGAACAGAGAAGTAGTAGATGGGGGGGAGGGGATAGATGGGAGGTGGGGCATAGGAAGAAAGGAGGAAGGAGAAACTGCAGTTAGTATGTAAAAGAAATGAAAAATGTAATTAAAAAAATAAACAAATAATAATAAAAAGAAAAGAGAGACAATATTCATGGGCAGGAACTATTGCTGATGTTGATTCTGAAAGATTCTTCTGTGTATCATATTGCTGGAGGGACAGTTTTTTTTAAAACTGAAAATAGATTTTTCTCTCATATAATATATTCCAACCAGAGTTTCCCTTCTCTCCACTCCTCCTAGCTCCCCAACACTTTCCCTCTCCCCCAGATTCACCCTCACCCCCATTTCCCTTCAGAAAAGAACAGGCCTCCAAGGGACAACAGCCAAACACAACAAAGTAAGATACAGTAAGACAAGACAAAAGCCCTTATATGGAGGTTGGCCAAGGCAACCCAATAGGAGGAAGAGTCCCAAGAACAGGCGAGAGTCAGAGACACACCTATTCCTACTGTTACAAGTCCAGCACAATCACCAAGCTAACAACAGCCATAACATATACACAGAGGACCTGGTGCAGACCCATGCAGGCCCCATGTTTGCCACTTTAGTCCCTGTGAGCCCGATATAAGCCTTGCTTAGTTGATTCAGTGAGCCATGTTCTCTTGGAGGGACAGATTAGATAAGCATCTCTTTATATATATTTTTCCATACAGAATCTTTTCAGAAAAAGATTTAAGAATCTCCTCTGTGAGTAACCCTAGCACATGGGAGGCTAGGACAGGAGGATTATAAGGAATATTCACTTTGTAAAGCAAAATATAAAAATTAATGTCATGTCACTAGCTTAATAACCCAATTGGTCAGTAGAAAGGTAACAACATACTTCTTTTTTTTTTGTTGTTGTTGCAGATGGATGGGTGTCTACTCCCAGTAGCACTGATGAAGGGTACCTTTTCTTTGCCAGTACTTGTCATTTTCCTGATAGCCATTCTGATTGGATGAGACAGACTCTCAAAAATGGTTTTAATCTACTTTTCCCCTGATGGCTAAGGACACTGAACAGTTTTACATTACCTTTTTTTTTCATTATGCTTCTTCTTTAAAGAACTATATGTTCAGCAGGCCATTTATTAATTAGGGTTTTTTGTTTGGTTTGGTTTGGTTTGGTTTCGTGAGACAGGGTTTTGAAATCACTGTATAGAGCCAAGGATGATCTTGAACTCCTGATTCTCTTGCCTTTGCCTTCTGAGTACTGGTATCTTATGCATGTGTCATCATGTCCTGATTTGACTGCAAAATTTATTTTTTTTTATTTTATTTTTTTTAAGATTTATTTATTATATATACAACATTCTGCCTCCATGTCTGCCCGCACGCCAGAAGAGGGTGTCAGATCTCATTACAGATGGTTGTGAGCCACCATGTGGTTGCTGGGAATCGAACTCAGGACCTCTGGAAGAGCAGCCAGTGCTCTTAACCACTGAGCCATCTCTCCAGCCCTGCAAAATTTATTTTAAAAAACTATTTTAGCCAGGTGTGGTGACACATGGCTTTAATCCTAGCACTCAGGCAGGCAGATCTCTGAGTTCAAGGCCAGCTTGGACAATAGAGCAAGTTCCAGGACAGCCAGGGTACACAAGGAAATCCTGTCTTAAAAAAAATCAAACAACAACGAAAACCATTTTACTCCCCCCCTCCCCCCGGGCTCTGGGTATGCTGGGTGAGTGATCTACCACTGAGCTATACCTCAAGCTCATAATTTTGCCCTTGTTCTCCAGAGTTGAAGTGGACAACTGAACAGACTTACGGAGCCAAGCTTCCTCCACATTCAGGGTTTGCCAGCAGGATCATTTACTCCCTGTAGAATGGACCACTGCCTTACTCAGTACAAGGCACTTGACTCCTCAACAGCAAACCTAGGACGTGCATGTCTTACCTATTCTTGTTGAACTGGATGGCAAAGTCTGTCATGTGCTGCAGAGCTTTGTTGGTGAAGTTCATTTCCATATAGATGTGCCCTTGGCGATGAGTGAACGTGCCCAAGATCTCCAAGCCTTTAGCCTTTACTGCAGGTAGCCAGACCTGATGAAACACAGCACAAAGCCCAGGAAGGAAGATGTATTACCTCCATGCTGTTTCTTTCCCAACATGTAAGGGAAATCCACCCCCTAGGGAAATTATGGTGATTTTTAGATAATAAATGTGAAGCTTGTGTGAAAGGCTTTGAATAAAGCAGTATTTTTTTAATTTTGAGATCATGCTCAATTATTTATGAGCCAATTTAAAGTAAAAGTCTATGAGCAATTGGCATCTTTTTCTATCTTCTGTTCAACTTGGTCATTTTACTGTTTTAAGTTCTGCTGCCAAACGCTTATACAAGTAAAAACCATTCTAATGAGTACCATGCTTCTGTTTGAAAAAAGACTTAAAGGGAAGAAATTGAATCTTCTAATGAAAATAGCATGACTGTAATCTTTCAAGACATTTTCAACATTACCAGCACCCTATTGAGGGCAAGGACCATATGTTATGTTATATTTAAATCTATTTCCACTTCTGACAAACAGTTAACGCCTCAGATGTTACTTAAATGCTTTTTCTCTATATAATTGGTTATGTATCCTTGGCCCCAGAATCTATAATCCTGATTCATGCTACTCAAAAAAGGTAGAAAGTTTATGAGCTGTTATGACCCTAACTAGAGAGTTTATGGGTTGTAAATAATCATAATTTACCCAGCCACATGGAAAAGAGAAAATAAAAACAAAGATATTTTCATTTATGAGAAGGTTAAAAAAATTAGAAAAAAAAAAAAAAACCAAAAAACAAAAACAAACACCAGTTGATTCCTGGGGGAAGGTAGAATATGGGAGACTTTGTATTCTTTATGATTTGTTGGCAGTAATCTGACACCACTTTATCAGAGGGCAGATAGGGAAGGTCTGCTTTAAAATGTGAAATAATGAATACTCTTATAAAAGCATACCAGGATATACAAGGATGTTCTCTGCAACATCACAACAAAGAATGAAGGAAGCACCAGGCAGTTACATAAAAGCTCATCAACAGGAGAATAATTAATATGCTAATTTATCAATCTACTGAATACAGCCATTCAACAGAATGTGACAATTATAAAACGATATAAAGCAGCAAACCCTGGTGCTAGCATTTTCAAAGAATACAATGTACAGGAATATGCATAGTTTTCCCTTTCTGTTTTGAAAGCATACGAAGTTAACAGTGACTATAATATGAAGAAATGGGGACAAGAAAAGGCTCAATATCCTGTTTTACACCTGTAAATTATTTAATTGGTCATTCGTAAGTGTAGTTTTTACACTAATAATGAGTACATTAAATAACTTTTATTATCTATCTATCTATTCGTTTTTTTCAAGACAGGGTTTTTCTGTGTAGCCAGATAGGGTTTTACTGTGTAGTCTTGGATGGCCTGGAACTCAGAGATCCACCTGCATCTGCCTCTTAAGTGCTGAGATTAAAGGTGCGTGTCACCAGTACTTGGCAATAGTAACTTTTTTAAAAAAAAATGCTATTTTAAATGCTTATTAACTTTATTATTTTATGTATGTGAGTATTTTGCCTACATGTATGTATGTGCGCCATGTATTTGTCTAGTCTACTTTTAGTTGTGCTATACAATGGCTGTATATACACCAGTAATGACTTGCAGCAGACAACCAGTGTACATTGCTATGGCAGGATTCTTTGTGGAGAGTAAGATGGGGAATGAAAAAAATCAGGGATGCTGGTCCCTGGAAAGAAAGACTAAACTCAGATTGGATGGCTAGTATCTCTCTCAAGAGCCTAAATGAAGCTTCATTTACAGAGTTTCCCATTTTACACTTATGTCTGAGTGACATCAAGCAAGACTGAGACTGGGAGAGTCCCAAAACACACAGCTAAGTAAGAACTCTAAAGAAGAGCACTGAAGATGGAGATAGTGGCTACACTGGTAAGTTGGCATGCATTATGTTTGCAAAAAGTGGACTCTGGAAGTGAGGGCAGCCTTGTCTCTGACTCAAGCATTTCTCTCAAGTGATCCCCAAAACTCCCTGTCCTAGGTCAGTTTGGTCTCCTGCCTCTAACAGGAGAAAAACAGCAAATAGCTCAGGATATTTAAAACATTGCATCTCTGAGAACAGACAGAAGGCGGCAAACTTTCCAACAGAAGCTACTAATGTCTCTACCATGGAATAAAAGTACCTGCTTTGGAGCCAGAAGCTAGAAACTCATCTAGAGAAACCTCTCCACTTGCCTGGAGAGCTCACCAGGAGCTCCAGCCTCACTAGTTCAGTCAGTTCTGCGGTTGTGAGCACCTCGTCTGATGATGTCTTTTTGCTGGTTCTCCCCACTGGGCTACTCCAGCTGTCTCTACTAGACGCCTGTAAGTGCCTGATGTGACGATGCTCTGCTGTCTGTTCTTTCACTTCTGCTTGCTACATACTTATTAATAAATTCACTCATTTGAAACCACAAGCATGGCTATTGTAGATCATTCTCCATATAGAACAGTGGCACACTGCTATAATTCTAGCACTAGGAGCTTGATGCAAAAGACCATGAATTTGAGCTTGGGACACAAAAGAAAAGAGGTATACTAACACCTATGAAAATCAAATTTGAGGAATTATACCCCAGAATCCATATATAGTACCAATAAGGAAAATGAAACAAAGTTGGTTTTTTTTTGTTTAGAAAGCCACTTTTCGGGCTGGAGGGATGGCTCAGAGGTTGGGAGCACTGCCTGCTCTTTCAGAGGTCCTGAGTTCAATTCCCAGCAACCACATGGTGGCTCACAACCATCTGTAGTGAGGTCTGGTGCCCTCTTCTGGCCTGCAGGCATACACGCAGACAGAATACTGTATATATAACAAGTAAATAAATAAATAAATATTTAAAAAAAAAAAAAAAAGAAAGCCACTTTTCTCTACTTTGTGTACTTGCTGATACACTGTAAAGAGATGTAATTAATGCTGACAAATTAGATGTCTCTAAACATGAGGTCCAACTTGGGTATTCAATATTTCCAATTTTAAGCCTAATGGTGTTTCCTATGGTTAAGTTCCTCATAGATCCTCCAGAACAAGAACTACATCCCGTGTTAGTGGAAGTAACACTTGTTAGAAGTAATCTAGGCTTTGTCCACTGAGAAAAGTGTTGCCCATTCTATGTACTTACTGCTTTAGGAGCCACGTATCCACCAGGTGCCATGCCTATCCCCGTGGAAAGTTCAAACAGGTCATTCAAACCGCTGCTGACCACAGCAGGAGTAGGTGAAGGAGCGAAAGTTGCAGGCACCGATGATGGGATGAAGGATTGTCCTACCTTTGGGCAAAAAAGGGAAAGAGATAAGAAAGAATAGATTAATCGTCCTTTAACTGTTACTTATTTTAATAGCATTGGTTAATCCATTAAAAAACACTGCAGTTACAATATTTGTAAGAATCCAATCAGCATATTGTTTCAATTACTTTTTTTCACCAATGATAAATGTAAACATACTTTAGAAGCTTTGTCAAGGCACAGTACTAGGTAGGATGCAAGAACACAGTGATTTTGTCTTGTTTGTTTCCAATTTTAGCTTCCACGATTCTGTGCAAAAGGCCTACAGGTACTCTAACAAAAGAGGAGTTTGTGGCTACAGAATGAAGGAGAAGCATCCAACTTCAATAGCTATTCCATTCCTACATGAGTTGGGCCAAGTCTTACTTCCCATTTGAGTGTTAATATCCAGCAGGAAGTGCTCCGGAGGGAGATGATATTCACACCCCATAGGAACTCATCTATGAGGAAAATGCCTCTACGAATCCAGAACTCTCTCCAATTCCTTCTGGACACCAGGGCATAAAAGCATTCTGTAGTCAAGATGGGAGGGTCCATTTCCTTCAGCTCTTCAGTGTCAGAAACACAAAGATCTCTACAGGCACCACAGCATCAATCCCTAAAGAAGTCCCTAGACCACATTTGGCATGTGACCCAACTTGCAAGTGACCCTGCACTCTCTCTGCCCTCATGCACTGCTACCGAGCTTGTGGTGTGCAGTGCTGGAGAGCAGGGGTGGCTACTCCCATAATGTGTGCAGGAAAGAATCAAACAGGGCAGAGCTTCCCATGGTGAAAAAAACAGATGGCACTTACTGCCGGACTTCCTCCAATGCCCCCGCCAAGGTCACTGCCAAGCTGAAAGAGAGAAAGGAGAGAGAGGAGAGAGAGGTAGAGTTCATTTAGCTAAGTACTAGATGCCCACATAGATTCTGTAAATTGCTCTACCAAGTCATCGGAAACACATGCCATTTGACTTGTCTCCCAAAGTCTAAGGAACTCTAGATCACCAAGAAACGTTCTAGGGGAACCAAGTCATGGTAGTGAAAGGGTGTGAGCGTTTAGCAAAAACTTGGAAAATGCAGCTGGGACATCGTAGAGATGTTTGAGATGTAATTTTCTACCCCAAATTCATTGGCATGAATCCGAATAAGATTTAGTGTTTGTATACTAGAAAGAGCTCTAAGCCCAAGCAGCAGCATTATTTTTCCTTTACAAAGAAATTTGAGGTGGGGGAGAAAAGCAAAGAAAGACGAAAAATGCTTTAACTGACAAAACCTGCTGCCTTACTGAGATGACAGGAATCAAATCAGTATTGAGTTGCAATTTCAAGCTTCAAAAATTACCAGGTGAACATAAAAGGTTTTTAGTTGAGAATGCTCCTTGAAAAACAGCTAGTACAGAAAAATATGCATGCATCGCCCAAACCTCTCACAGTTGGTACCTCTAAGGAGAGATGCTGTGATTTATAGGGAGTCCGTCATTTAAAGGAGGCAAAGTAGAGAATTAGACTAGTTGGTTAGCTGACAGGAAAACATTCCACAGGCTCTTAGTCTTGCTTCTTTCCCCTAAGGGCTCTATAACATACAAAATTCACCCTGAGGGCAGTCTTGTCTCCCTTGACAAGACAATGAAGAAAAACTGGAGCTCTTTAGCTGGCCGGTTGGTCTCTCTCTCACACACACTAATGGTACTATTTACAAAGCTTAAGCCTTTTTTGTGGGGCGATGTTTGCAGTCCTGTATTTGCCTCCTTCCTAGCTCTACAACCCTCTGTGAACCACCAAATAGTTTGTCCTAAAAACAGACTAAAAGTCTAAAAGTACTGCGGCATTTCTTGGTTAGTGATGATAATTTAGAAATCATTGTGTTGGGCTAGTAAAGACAAAATCAGACTGCATCTTTATTTGGGAATAATGATTTATGAAATGATAACAGTATATAAAATGATGCTGTTAAAACCTAAAATTCAATCTATACTCAAAAATGGTGAGGTCTATGACAAAATTTTGTTTTATTTAAGATAGAAAATAATTCTAGCAGGTGCTTTAGCCAAGCCAACATTTCCAGAATGTGGTTCTCACAGATCAATGGTGTCATTGGATGAAGCCAGATACTTAACCAAACAAAAAGGTCATTGCAACCACCAACCTGAGAAACTGAAAAGGTGCCAAAGCCAACAGAAAAGACATTGCACATCATCTCTCCCTGGTTTTAGAATGACACATATCGGCAGCATGATGTCTGAAAAGCATGGCATTCTATTTATTGAGACAAATAAATATGTAACATTTACTGCATGCAAGGCATGAAAAGATGCCAAGCAATGAAGAGAGCACAGATTAATCAGGGCAGGCTTTACAGACTGGCAGGAGGTAGAAAACATAATGCAAACCTATACAGATAACTAAGTAGAAAAGAAATTCTGGAAGAACAACCTCACACTGCCTAGAAGGTGATGAAGTGAAGATTCAAAGGCATGGTAAAGCAGAATTTTTAAAAAAGGGCATGGGTCGTTTCTCAACAGCATCCAAAAAGGCTGAAAACACAGGGCAGATACATGTTTTGTTTTTAAAAGTTGAACCAAAGAAGCTTGCAAAGACAATATGACTTGCAAACATCTTTTAACTTTCCTGTTAATAAAAATATGGTGTTTTCTGAGACTAACATTCAAACTTTTAAATAGTATTAATAACTACTTTAGTTATACGCCAGTAACCATGACTACTCTCAACCTTACATACAAAACAAATCAACCATCTGTGTGTGCACATAAGCTTTAAAAGCTGCTACTGCCAGTCTCAGAGATGATGATTTACTTTTCTGAGGTGTCATCTGGACACTGTGAAATAGTTCTAGTTCATTCTAATATATATTCAGCCAGGGTTGAAAATATCACTGTAGAGAATTATTAGGATTCAGACAAGATTCTGATGTTAAAAATGACTTCAGAGCTGACTTCTGTATAAAGTGAGAGATAAAGTGAGAAGATAAGAGAAACCCTCTCTAAGAGAGGAAAGGAAACCAAAACAAGACCCAAGGAAGAGGCTCTACAAAACATCCCGTTTGTCCTAATGCTGAGATGGCTTATGACTTCCTAACAGGCTAACCCTCCCTTCCCCAAACCACTTGCTCCTCTGGCCAGGTTTGCAACCCAAGTTTGAAAGACAGACTTCTTTACCAAACTTGTTGGCATACACTGAGAAGGAAAAACATATTTAAAAAAAGAAGTAATAGTTTTTCCAAATATTCAATAAAAAAGCACAGAGAAGAGGTAGCTATTGGTGATATTTAGATTAAAGGAAATAAAGCCTGTTGTGGTTTGGATCCAAAATGTCCCTCACAGGCTCATGTTTGCACATTTAGTCCCTAGCTGGTGGTGGTGTTTGGAGGCACAGGCCTTGAGGGTTCTACCCAGTCATTTCCATTCTGTTTTACGCTTCCTGATCTATCAAGATGGAGGAGCTTCTACCATGTACTACAGCTGCCATGAACTCCATGCTTTCGGGCCAGTGATGAGAGAAGTAACTAAACAAAACCCATTTGTAGTTCTTGTTTTGAGACAGGTTCTCACTATGTAGCTCTTGGTGGCTGGGAACTCATTATGTAGACCATGTTGACCTTGAATTATAGATCTACCTGACTCTGCTTCCCAAATGTTGTAATTAAAGGTGTGCATTGCCATGCCTAGCCCATTTTAGTTTTTTTTCTTCCCTTAGATTTTTATTCTCATCTTTGAATATTTAAGAATATTAGCTGGAAGAGATCTAAACACAATCTTTCCCCATGCTACTGACCAATTTTATTTGGAACCACAGAAGAAACAATCCAGGGGGTTGCAGAGATGGTTCAGAGGTTAAGAGCACTGGCTGTTCTTCCAGAAAATAAGCATTCAATTCCAAGCACCCAAATGGTGGCTCACAAATGTCTACAATTCCAATCCTAGAGGATCTGACACCCTCTTCCAGGCATGCATGTGGTACACAGACACACATGCAGGCAAAATACCCATACACATAAAAATAAATAAATATATTTAAAAGTAAAACAATCCTGATGATCCCTTTTTTTTTTACTGCAATCCACCTAGAATCAAGAATACATTAATTCATCTAGAATCTGACACATGTAAGGCCCAAAAGATATGAGACACACAATCAGAAATACAAAGATTAACTTAATTGTGCTATACCTAGAGTAAAGGAAAAGCACAAACGCCAATGTTTCTCAGCTAGCAAAAACTAGATTGTAGCTTATTCAGACTTTATTTTAAATCTTTCTTCTTGACTAGAAAAGGTTCCAAGGGAGGTCATCTTCTTCTGTGAGAATATGGCAAGGTAGCAGCAGGATGTTAGGGGTGAGAGGCAGTGACTAACAGAGAGAGATCAGCAAGGACGGAAGCCACTCAATACAAGGTCGTATCTACCTACCACACTGACAAATGTAATGAAGCAGATAACCAAGAAAAATACCTAGAAAAATTATTATATATGCATCAGCCTTAATGAAACATTAGTTATCTCCAGCTCAACTGCTGGGATGGAGTTCATCTAGTAGGGAGTATTCTGAGAGCTCATACTTATCCGGATCCTATACTAAATCAATCACACCAGGACCTATAAAATTCAGGTTTCTATATGTTATTTTTTTTAAAGATTTATTTATTATGTATACAATATTCTATCTGTATGTATGCTTGCTGGCCAGAAGAGGGCACTAGATCTCATTACAGATGGCTGTGAGCCACCACGTGGTTGCTGGGAATTGAACTCAGGACCTCTGGAAGAGCAGTCAATGCTCTTAACCTCTGAGCCATCTCTCCAGCCCCATTTCTATCTGTTATTCAGTGAGCTATGAAAGCCAGGAGTGAAAGGTGTCCCAATCTTAGGTGTTCAGATACTGTCATTTGTTTGTTTGTTTTTTGAGACAGGGCTGTCCAGGAACTCAATTTCTAGACCAGCTGGCCTTGAGCTCAGATCTGCCTGCCCCTACCTCCTGCATGCACCACCACTGCCCAGCACTCTTGTGCTTTGGCTTAGGTGTCCAGTTACTACTGTGCTTTAAGTGTCTCTTCAAATTGTCCTCATCTCACATCCTATTTTCCTAGGATTACCTTACTGAGGTTGACTTTTCTCCATGAAGAAAATAATGTCAACTACAGGACAACTAAATCAGAATACAGGAAAAAGGAAGGAGAGGTATCAATTTCAAAGGGGGGGTAGGGGAGTGGTTTCTGTTTTGTTTGAAACTGAGTCTTGCTATATATATCCTAGGATGGTCTTGAACTGATAATCTTTCTGCCTCAGTCTCCTGCATCCTGGGACCATAGGCATGAGTCTGAATGTAAAGCTATGGAAAATTCCAACGAGTTTAGCTGATACTTTCAACGAGTAGTATAATTCCCTATTCCCCAATCTAAACCACAGGATTTGCTGCCATTAAATGGTACTGAGAACAGAATTAACATTTGGCTACTGTCAAAGAGTGGTCGCTCCACCATGTCTAAAGTAATGCTTAATGAGGGGACTGGAGTTAATGTTGGATTACACAGTAATAGGTCACTGCAGAGCTAATCCAGGAACTGGACAGAGTGCAATGATTCCATGGTGACCACTATAACCTACAAGCTAAACAGATTTAGGCACATTACATGAGCTCTGCAGCAAGGTCAAAAGTCTGAACCACATGTGAGCTCCAGATGAGCTCTAAACAGCAGAGGGGAATGTCAGCTCAGCTTGAATGACTACATACATCAAAAGAGTAACACAAGAGGGAACTGAAGAAGGAAAGTCCACTAAAGAACAAATCTGCTCAACTCTAAGGGAAAAGAAAATTTCTACATTTCCACACTTCAATCTAGACTCTCATTTATGTGATGCTTTCTATAAATCACTGAAGGGAAGTGACTCTAAGGAAAGCTCCAACCCATACAGTTCTGGTCCTCAAGAGTCTCGAATGGTGTAGAACAAGACACAGGGATTCCTATCACAAACAAAGAAACCTGTGAGGGGGAAATATGGTTTTCAGCTGCTGGATAGGAAATAGATCTTTCAAATCTATTCAGAGAAGCATCATAAAACATAATCAGTGAAATACACAAGGAGATTCTGTGAGCATGGGATAAGCCAAGAAACAAACTGATGACTAAGAACACAGACTCCTTTTCCTCAAAGGGGAAAGCAGGAAGCTATAGCAGACACTTCCTGATAAGGAATTTAAAAGCTCCCTTGAAGCCCACTATAGGACTTCCAAGCCAGACAGAAGCTGTATAAACATAGTCAGCTCACAGCTGTATAAACATAGTCAGCTCACAGCTGTATAAACATAGTCAGCTCACAGCTGTATAAACATAGTCAGCTCACAGCTGTATAAACATAGTCAGCTCACAGCTGTATAAACATAGTCAGCTCACAGCTGTATAAACATAGTCAGCTCACAGCTGTATAAACATAGTCAGCTCA